>BMAO01005442.1:0-24430 GCA_019973975.1 Trichonephila clavata
TTTGCAGGCCTCGTAGATAATGGTTGCCCAAATTAAAAGTGGACAAGTTGAAAAACGCAGAGTTGTAGATGTAAAGAGTTGAAAATAATAATGTTTACATCTATATAATTACACGTATAATTGTGTATGATGCAGAAATTGGTTTTAATTGAATGGCATTGGAATATTTTAATTTATTATTCCTTTTAATCTCCTTTCCTCAAATGGGAACAAATAAGTAACATATGACTAAGAATATTTAACACTCTAAACTGTTCTTAAGTTAAATTAAGCAAATTAAAAAACTGGGTTAAACTACTCCAAACATGCCAAAAAGTTTACATTTTTTTTTCATGCAAATAATTCTCTACACACTTTTACACAGTTGTTTATAATATCTTATTTTGTAACTTTTTTTTAATAAAAAGCTATTTCATTTGAATTTTGTTCTTGTTTTTTTAAGATTTATTTGTTGGCGTCCGTTTGCAAATTTTCTCTGCTGAAAGCCAAAAATTCGTTGACGTTTTACTGTATCCCCTAAAATTTTTGATATTAAAAGAAAAGTTATAAATCACATCAAAAATCAAATTTATATATGTATTTTACTTATTTTACTATCACCACAAACGTTTTAAATGATTTTTCATTAAAATCCTGGGAAGGATGGACTATCCTATCCATCTGTATACGAGAGTAGAAGGAAGATTAGCCTTAGTCAAAACAAACACAATTTACTTACAAGTCTCAACAACCTAACAAACCTGAACAACCTAAGATTAGGAAATGCACATTAAACTAATTATGGAAGCAAAAGCGAGGAAGGCGGTATAAGTAACATTTAACTATAAATTGAATCACTTACTGTAGGATGATCACATTCCAAATAATCTAAGATACTTCTAAGTTGATCTCCTTCATGCCGTAACTAATCCAATTTAAATATCTAATTGACAAATCGTCAATCTTAAACATTAAGCATATAATCTATGGAACATTCTCGCCAAACTTTCGATTACTTTACGATAATCGCTCACTGATATTATTTAGCTTCTGACTTCTTTCTACCTAAAACGTGAAAGTTAATGTTTAAATATAAGTCTTGATTTGCATACGTCACATTTTCTTCTTTGGGTAAGAGTTTTCATATTTAAAGAAAGTGTTTCCCCAAGAGGATTAGTTGGAGGTACTCGAAAGGACCCGTTACAATCATATACAGAAACCATCTTCCAAAGATGGTACTAACTTTATTATTATAAATGTTATCATTGTATAAATAAAGCATTACTCAATGACATCATTTAGTTCAGTGCTTCTCAAACTTTTTCAACGTCTCAACCCCATTTTAAATCATAATTTTCACCTTCTCCCGTAAACAATAACAATGTATTGAATGCAAAGAAAATGTGCTTTGACACCACAGATGCAAAACGATTTTATTTATAAATTATACAAAATTAAATTTTGTATATAACAAGTCCAACAGAGGGACTAGTAATTATTAAACTTGATTTTTAATTTAGTTTTGATAAATCAATTATCAAAAACATTGCATAATCTTGATTCATTTATAATTTTATTATATTCGTATAAATATGTATTTTATTTTTCTTATGCCAGAGAATGCATTTTGTTTTGTTTCGTTTCAGTAAATTAATAATTATTTAAAATCTTTTATTTTCAACTTTTCAATATGCTCGCGATCCCCACATTGAAATACCATGTTCCCCTCCCCAGGGGAATGCACTCCACACTTTGAACAATGCTGATGAAATTTATTCAATGCTTCCTGAGTTTCATTTGGGCAATGTAGTTTATCCAGTGTCATTGTAAGAGTGAGTGTACTAAAACCATTACGCTAAAGGTCTTGATTAAAATAGGAGTTCTAATAACATAACGCTTAATAAACTTCACCAATGCCAGTAGTCTAATAAAAGTATTTATTTCATTAAAAATGTACGATTGCTGAAAAATTAACTTGCACTTTCTAAGCCTATTGAGGTAAACAATAATGACTTTTGTGATTTTATTTCGAACTTATGTTATTAAAAAGTTACTATTTTTAAAATATATATAACTACTCTTATATGATTCATGTTTGTTCTGTTCTGGAATTATCCGTTATTTAGAATATAAATGAAACATTGCATTTTCAATATGTATTGCTAAATGGTAATAACTGATAAATAACTGGATAAAAGTCATTTTTATTTTTTTTAAATTACTTCCTAAATTCTACTTTAATCAGTATCTTAACTCAAACTAAAACAAGACGGTCTAAAATCAAGATTTGAAGGACTAATATTAAGGCGTGAAATTTACTTCGCTTCCAATGAATTATATTTTAATAATATATTTGAATATTATTCAATCATCCTTTTTTTTAATTTTCTAGTTACTCCTATACATATAATTGGTTTAATCTGTATGTAGCATCTTTTATAAAATATTCGAAACATGCTTTCACTTATAAATTACTCCAGTCAATGTATATAATTGTTAGCATGCATACAAAGATAATAATTCCAGTAGTATAATACATGAATGAATATAATGTAATCTACACGAATGCTTTCAATTAAGTGCGGTATTTCCTCAATATACCGACATTCAGATTATCTTATACATTTATCCTCTACAATCTACGTCGTTGAAACCATTTGCCATGCAATTAGGCTTAATCACTGAGCCCAAACAATTACAAACATACTTCGAAATCCACATCTATCTGATTCCATAAATAGTTCAAGTGATAAGCGTAGACTCAAATGTATAATGATGAATTTGCACTGACCCTAACCCACTGAAATCTATATAGCGAGCTGCAACTTTAAAATCAAGATTCTGTGATATACCTATCAAATTATAGTTACTTTAACTATTAAATGCTTATATACATCAGTTAAGCTGATATAGACAGGGATTGTTAAGGAATGCATAGAGTCAACTACTAATTCTACTAGTTAAAATAAAGCGCCTACTAAACTATTGCACGTAAAGAATTATATTCTTGTGTGAAATCATGTACACGTTTTCTATACAGGAAGCTATTTTTTATTTAATTTATTATTATGCATACAGTTTACATTGTATATGTATTGAGATAATATGGGAATTCGACAGACTGGTATAAAAATAGGTCATAGTCATAGGTCCACTGTCAGATACTATTTAAGAATTTTAATTGCGTGTAAATTTTAATTCTCAAAGACTATTATAAAAGAAAAATATTTATTATGTTATTATTATGTATCACTTCATATCCAAACAAAAACGAAAGACAAATTTTTACTGTTTAAATATATTAGAATTTGAAATGAATAGTTAAAGTTGTTTTTGAAGGGACCACTTCACAAAAAAAGGAAAACAAATAGATGTAATAAAAAAATAAATTCCTTTTTTGAAACTTGATGAATATAAAGAGATGCACTACATTGCAGTGAATCCGCAGCAGCAATAACGGATTATATGGAATTGAAAAGGCACATATGCGGACTAAGAGTGTATTCCAAATGATCCGGTCACAGATCCTCCTTTGTTTTGTGGTTTTCCAAACGTTTTATGCCCAGCACCATTACATCCATACGTTCCAGCTTGTAGAGAAGGCTTCAGGGATAAATGGAGCTCTTTTCTGAAGACTTAAACAAGAATTTCTGATTCTTTGCATGGGGCAGTCGGTAAAGCCTGTTTGAGACTTGCTACTGGTGTCGAAAACCAGAGATTGCAGATATAAGAGGGATCAGAGACGGGCTGTTCACCTAGTCAGGTACGCTTATTTGATCCACTGATCTACCGGTCCACAACTACACCATGCATGCCTTTGACGACTAAGAAGAAAGGAATCCCTTTTGTGGTCAGTCATTAAGGGGGTTTCCCCATGTGACGGCCAGTTTTAAAGCATTTTTAGAGAATTTTTTTTGAAGACCAGTAAAAAGATAGAGCTTTAAGTTTTCTTTATCATTTATTTGTATGTATTTTAAGAGTATTATATAAATGTCTAGCCCAAATAACCACTAGATCGTGAGTTATAGCGCTCTGAACACACCCACATCGAAAAAGTAGACAGTCTCTTCCTCCACGATTCCGGCTGATTGGCATATCTGAAATAAAAAAAATATGACGGCGTTTTAGTCAATAAGCTTGAATAAACAGAATGGACTCTACTCAATTGAAAATATCAAAAATTGAATGTTTGGTAGACTTCTGAAGAAAGAGTTTTGAATTTCATGGGGTTGTTTGTTATGTTTTTATTGTAAAAAATTAAAAATATTTTTAACTTTGAAATGAAAGTAATCCATTTGGTGCATCTATATGTACTGAATCTACCCTATAAATCTGAAGTCATTGGGCCAAACCGTTCTTGAGATATGATGGAGGAAAGTGTTAAAAGCACAGTTTTGAGAAAAATTCCTTTGAAGTTTCGAGTTCCATTAAAATAATGAAAATCTTAACTTATCCTTAATCGCCGATGCCTGGTGGAAAAGACTAAAACAAATTTGACTAAATATTCAATAACTATAAATATTTCCTTTTAAACCTCTAGAAACTTGTATGAACGAATATTTGCATGGAAGGGTCAATGGTATCAAGCCGACTCTATACAATAGGCCCAGCCTTCGATTGCCAACTCAGCTTCTCCGAACAGCTTCTCTTCTAACACTTGCTTTTTTATAAAGACTTCGGATTTTAAAAAATCACTTTATCATCGTGTTCTAGACATGTTAAGGAAGCAATTTATGGGGAAAAAGTTTTGAATTTTTAAAAACTCATCACAGGGTTAACCTCCTTAAGAGCTTTTATTCCTGTCTATTGTTGTTTGTGATTTGCAGTAGAAGACACCACTGTATACCTCCTTCCTAGGCAAGAAAGTTTTTTTTTCTGTTTGAGTTTCTGAATGATACTGATAGAAGATTGTTTTTCTAGTCAATTACTGCAATTCTTATACATTTCTGTTAGGTTTCAGTGCCACTGGAGTGATTTTCCATTGATGTTGTGGACAATCTCTTGTTGAGATGGTGGTTCTATTTGACGAGTGTGCCATTGCTGCTTTGAATCACTAGACGTGATTTATTTCGAATATCTTAGTTAGACTCTCTATGGAATGAATTTATTATCAACTAGTATCGTTAGACTGTGCTGCCACCTAATGTTCAATTCCTAGATCCTCACTTTGACGATAGGCGGTTGACATGATCGGGGTGTTTATTTGAACCCCGACCTTCCGGTCCGCTGTTACGCCATGCATGCCTTTGACGACTGAGAAGAAAAGAATTCTTACTCGGGCCATTCGTTAAGTGCTTTTATTCCTGTCTTTTGTCGCTTGTGACTTGCAGAAGGAAGCACCACTGCAAAGTTTTGGGAAGGAAGCAGGCATAGTTTTAAAAATAATTACTTTTATTTTAGAACTAACTCCTTATGGAGAATTAACAACTTATTCATTAGTTTTGGGAGAAATCTTACTCTAAACTCTTAATTTAACTTTTTAGATTATTTAAAATGACTTATGTCATGAGCCTCTTGTATAGTTTACTTGAAAACTCGTTCTGGAATTGTAACATCTTGGCACGAATAAACTTCTAGATTCCTTCCAGTGCTCTGAGATATTAACTTCATATACTCTTCATTTGAATATTAACTTCATATACTCTTCATTTGAATATTAACTTCAGCATGCCCGACTTCCTAGTCACAAATCCCTTTCTACTATTAACCTTTCACGATTAACCCAGTGCACCCAATGTCAGAGTTTAAATAGCATTTACATTAGCATAAAATCAAGTCATCTCTACGGAAAGTGGTTTTTAACCTAAAATCACAGTTACAAATAATTTCCCCAAGAGGATTATTAGAAGACCCGCGACTAGAACCCATTATACTGGTAAATGATGTTTTTCAGGATTTCCCGTATAGAATGGAAATTCCTGCCCACTTTGGGAATGTGATATACCTATGGCTGCAGCTTGCTTCAAAATATGCCCAATATTTTAAACTATATTTCCTTAAATTTGTTGACTGTGCCTTAGATGATTTTTTTACCGTTCTGCATTGTTTCATTGCTCAAGCAACCATTGTATGGAGTACAGGCATGCATTGATTGAAGCTAAAAGTATTCACTTTAAAAAACAATTTCTCAAAACTGTAAATTACAAAACAAAAGGAATATTTTTTAGCATTTTATTCATCTCATAACTTTGTGTGAAACTCTACATATATATTACTACTATATAGATAAATATTTTGATTAAAGAATTTTTCAAAAATGTTATTCAAAAAATGTTACGATTGAAAATGTACATACATTTTCATCGTTTTTTGAATTTTTTCCCCATGTTACTCCACATACGAACACACAAATTTTTTTTTAAGCAAATTTTTTTTTTAAATTTCTAAAAATGGCCTAATTAAAATATAACAATTATTCAATTAATGCATGCAAAAAATTGTTGACCGTATGGCCAGTGATTTAAAAAAAAATATTCTTAAACTTAATCTTTTTTAACATTATGGAGATAAGGAAAATGCTACATAAAGTGGCCCCTTTAAATAAAATATTAAAAAACTATATGACAACTGATTCTCAAATCCTTATATTGATAGGCTGTGTCATAACAAAATTTAAGCAGAAACTAATTTTGGTCATATTTAATCAGTTATATCAGTTCTTCCCCATCATTACATTAAAAATACGAAGCAGGATTCAAAAGTTTCCGGATTGACCCTACAAGGTGAAACATTTTGCACTTAAGTTACCACGGCATCATTTCTGTATATATATATATATATATATATTTCTGCATTCTTCCCCTTTTCTAAAAGTGATTTGACCTAAATCAAGCGGTCAGTGGCTCGCCTTGGCGTTGTATTTTGTAAGCGGATGCATTTAGTAACTGGAGATTGAAAGAAATGACGTTTGTATAGAAATTACATATCAAATTTTGTACAAAGTATATTTTGTAGAGTGCTGCTGAGATTTAACGCAGCGTTTCTCAGACTGTGGGGCTTGCTCCGTTAGGGGGGCATGATAACTTTACAAGAGATGGCGCGAGTGTATTGAAAATTCGAAAACAAAAGATTATTTAAAAAATTATTAACTTACTGAAAGTAAGCAAACAAAATACATTCTAACACAATAAAAAATAAAACACACCTTTACACTGATGTAATACACTTATAAATGTATCAGGACTGCTCAATGCATTTTACAATTAAATTTACAATACTGAGTTAAAAGCAAGTTTAGTAATTACCAGTGATCCTATGGGCTTGCCATACATAAAATTACATACAAAAATTAACACTTATTTCAGTAATTTGTACCGTTTATAATGAATTCCTTAACTGTCTATAAAAAGTTACGTAATTCAATCCCCAATGCCACCGTTTTTCTTGCAATTGTTCGTATATGATGGATTGGGAGGGGAAAGAAAAGGAATAAATAAGAAAATCCGTCGCAAACACTGTCAATATCCTATTGCTTTTCAAAGTTCTTTTATTGCGTTCGGAATAATTTTGTGGACAGCAGTGCACAAAAAAGATCGTACTTCTATAAGACGTATTTATATGTAAGGGACAATTAACACTTTGATTGAGTGAGAAGTTTATATACATCGATAACGCTTAAGAGGTTAAAGTTCTATTGTAGCTTTATCGTCCAAGTTATAGTATTATTGAATTCAATACATTGTTATTGTATGGGGGCGTGATGAAAATTATGATTAAATATCGGGTCGCAAATATTGAAATTTTGAGAAGTACTGACTTAACGAAATGTTGAAGCATATGCACAGCAGTGATACACTATCGCAAATTTAAGCTTTTGAGTGGTATCGACATTTAAAAGCAGGGAAAGTATCGAAGATGGCGAACGCTTTGGACGACAGCAGACTTCCCGCACCGTTGAAAACGTTGAAAGGGTTTCTGCGGCGGTACGTAAGACCAAGCACTAAACAATGACGAAGTGAAAACGAAAACAAAACTGTTTTGCCACATTCCTCTTACTCCCCTTTTTGACTTCAGAATATTTCCAGAACTGTCATGTCACTTTTGGGGTCGTCAATTCCAATCTGCAGGTGAAGTTAAAAGTGCATGGTACGATTTACGCAAAATTTTTTAACCTAAGGATTTTCAAAAAAGTTTCGGTTGCCGCCTTTGTGTATATATTATGTAAAACAGATTTTGTGCTCAAAATTTAATAAAAAGCTAACCATTTAATTTTTTAAGGGAAAAACTTGAAACTCTTATGAAGTGATTTTAAATGCTACTCCTTCTACAAAAATTATTGTACATGTATGAAATTTGACTTACAAGTACGACAAACTATTTATAACAAAAATTGGTATGGGGTTTGTGATAACATGATTGGTCTTCAACTATAATTCTTTTTATGAAAGCTTATTGGAAGTTCTATAAAAAATGTATAAATTCTAAGTTGAATTATTTTTAAAAAAATAAGTATTGCTTTGATTCAAAAATGCATACCAACTTTTGTTACATGTACTATTATCAATAGACAAAAAAAATTCAAAGCATTAGGCACAATAGAAAAAAAAAGCCTTAGCATTTTAAATGAGGACAAACTAGTTATTTATCTTTGTGAGATAAGTAAGTTTAAAGTTTTGATTTGCCATAGGGATATGAATAAACACGAACGTAACAGCTATCATAATTCTATGTTTTTTAAGTGTAGAGCTTTCAAATTTTATGAGATTTTAGAAAAGTATATAAAGAATAATTTAGTGTATAAATATTATATTTGATTTTTTGACCGATTTTTGTCAATTGAATTTTACTTTTTCCGCAAAGGACATAGCTAAAAATGGATTCCAGAAATGTTTCGATGATCTTTACTTGCGATTTAATGCGTGTGTTGTTACTCAAGTGTCTTATTTCAACGAAGAATGTGCTTCAGCAGTTTAATTGTGGTAATATTTTTTAAATTATGGTTTCAGTCTGGGAAGTTTTAAATCCTACCTTATATAATATATACCATACATTTTAGGGGTTTTTGTTACTTAAAGTTTTATTTATTTACTTACTTTCTTCACTTTCCGAATTTTTAACATAATGACAAAAAAATATTATTTGCGGGCGTAGGATGTTTTTGACATTATTTGTATTATAAGGATCTCTAAACACGATCTTGCGTGTCAAGCAGTATGTCATAGATTTGGTACATTCGAAATGAAATATTTCTTTTCCTTACAACAGGTATGATGGATCGAATGTGCCACTACGTATGAAATACTGAATTCCATAAATCAGTTCAGTAAACAAATTATAATACCGAACTCATAATACATTTTCAGAAAATCGCAGATAAATAACCGATAAATGCATGATATGTTCAATCTTTTTTTCATATTGTGATCGCATTTCCTGTAACAATGCATAAATTTATGTACGTTATTATATTGTTAAATACACATGGTGAATGTAGACAACAATTTATTTAATTGACTCATACTAATGTAATAAAATCTTGGAGGGTAAAAATAATATTTTAAAATTACTTAGATCTTTTCCCCCTTTAAATAATATATAAATCGCTCTAACAAGAAATTAAGTAATAAGAATCTGAAATACACACACATGATAAGTGTGCGATGGCTATCTATGAAAATATATTTATTGCATGAAAAACATATTACGTCAAATACAGATACAGAAAGGCAAATATTTTAGAATTTATTGAAATTAATATTAGATTTAGCGTTAAAAAGTAGTTTTGATTTCTTCACATTTAACTAGGGAATAGTTTAATTCTATTGGTTCAAAGACGAAAGTAAAATATTCAACACAAAAGACAGTGTATTAGATTATTTTTACTTTTGAAGGAAGTAGTAAAAATTCCAATACCGCAGGTTTGTTTCCTTCCATAAATACACAACCGTGTATTTCTATTCCAGTAGACTTAACATAAAATTATATCTGCAAAAAAAAGTTGTAAGCAGAAAACTTCAATAATAGAGATAATAGATTACAGTTTTTTCACTGAATTCTTCAATTCTTAGAAAAATAAGCGTTTAAACTCAGTATTTCAGAACTACTCACCTACACCAACCGACTTCCTGTTTAGAAGTTTACTGACAATAACTTTCAGTACAAAATCCTCACATTTCAGTACAAAAAGAATTTTGTGTGTGTGTGTGTATTATGTTAAAGAAAAAAATAAACGATTTTGTATTTTCCCCCATAATTTCGCCATGTATTCTCATATCCAAAATAAAGTTCACAAACATGTTTTTCATCATAATTTTAAAATGCCTCCAGTAGAACTGATAAAATTTGTATCTTTTATATTTTGAAAAATGGGTAGGACGAAATCAACTTTCAGTTTAAAAAAAAAGATGTTTTTTAGCGTTAGTTTTTGCAGAACTACTGGATTGGAACCATTCAAGCATGTGGG
The DNA here is from genome assembly GCA_019973975.1 of Trichonephila clavata. Taxonomy (NCBI): domain Eukaryota; kingdom Metazoa; phylum Arthropoda; class Arachnida; order Araneae; family Nephilidae; genus Trichonephila; species Trichonephila clavata. The sequence goes on from BMAO01005442.1 coordinate 10,382, forward strand.
AGTTTAGCCTCCAATTTTGTGAATATTGAATTAAAACAAATAATTTAGTCTGTTTGCTGTGAAAATGACTTCTCATACCCTTTTTAGATGATTCCTTGAGATGGAGAGATGGTTAGCAGACTTGAAGCTAAACAGATTCCAGCCGAGGTGGCTCGATGGTTACAAGTGGCCCGAAAGTGGTCTTCCGCTTATGGAATCAATTCAAAACAATTGGTACTGTAACCATGAAGGTCGGCCAAGGTCGTCACAGAGCATCGACATCTGCACAGGATCGCTACTTGGCACTAAGTGCCCGATGACATAGATGGACAATGGCTCTCCAGCTTGTTTCCTTCCATAAATATACAACCGTGTGTTTCTGTTCCAGTAGACTTAACATAAAATTGTATATGCAAAAAAAAGTTGTCAACGGAAAAATTCAATAATAGAGTTAATAGATTACAATTTTTTCAATTACAAAGTGACCCAAAATTAGTCTCCCTGTTATGAAATCAATTCCAAACAGGTGGTACCGTCACCAGAAAGGTTAGAAGAGGTCTCCACTGAGAATCAATATATGCGCAGCATCTCTACTTGGCATTAAATACATTTAACGGTAAACATAGGCAGACAACTAGTCCTCAGCTCGCACGTGATCTTTCTGTTACGTACGGAAGAAGACTTTCCAGGCAAACAGTCTACAGCCGTCTTGCAGAGACTAGCCCTTACGTCCCAGTCTTGTATGTTCCTGCATCCAGCGGGAAAGACCAGATATTCTGAAGTTGAAAACAGCAATCTTGGACACCACGCGAATGGGGACGGGTTTTTTTACAATGTGAGTAGTCGAAATTTACCAAACAAAGTGATTCTCGTTGAGTCATCATTTCCAGCGAAAAAAACTGTAGCTCGCTTTTATCCCTCCTATATAACAAAAATCGACAGATTTGGTGACAAAGGAACCCTGTGGTGTTTTGACATACGGTTGGGCAGTCAAACAACATTGTATGTTTTCGCTACGGATACTGTCAACACATAGTGCTATACAGATGAGGTCCTGGAAGCCTACTTGAGATTTTTCTGGGTGCTATGGGCCCAGACTATATTTATATGGACGATAATGGGCGGAAACACAGAACTCACATTGTTGATGAATTTCATAAAGGAGCGAATATTCGCAGTATGGATTGAACCTCTACATCTCCGGATCACAGTTCCTTTGAATGTGTTTGGTATGGCCTAGGAAACGCCATTTCCACAAGTTTAGTTCCCTTTCCAAGTTCTCCCATAAATTACTAATCCCATAAATTCCTAGGTCGAGTACAGAAACTAGGTTAAAAGACGCTCAATGTCTTCTACGAGGCGTAGGAAAACATCTAACCCCCCAACAAGGAAACGCAAGGAAAAACAATTGCGTTCCGTACTTCATCCAATATTTCCCCCTAATATAGCGCTTGAGTGGGTTTCTGGTCACCCGTCATCTGCGTCTATGCCTAATGCTGGTGATTTGCTCATTTCATCACCACCAACGCATGATGTAAATTTGACAAGGTTTGCAAGCTTTCTTCAGGGAATCGCATTTTGTGTGTGGCCGCAGTGTAATATAGTTTCTGAAAAATTTCTCAATTTAAATCAATATTAAAATTATACTTACTGAAGAAAGCCTGAATATGGCAGAAAGATTTTTCTTGAATCCTAAAACATGCTTTATTGTAAACTCTAACTAATTTAATACATTATGAATTGCATATTGATCAAATATCTGTCTTACATTATATCGTATTTATGAATTAATTGGAAAACAAGGAAAACCTCAATTCATGGAATCTTATGAAACTAGTACAATTTGCTGCAGGGAGCGCAGTTAATGAACCCTTGCTTGGTGACGTTGTGTCACTTATGAGTATGCTTCCTGGTATTCTTTGGGGGGGAATCGGTATTCACTCTACCAATTTGGTGAACCCTTAGCCTTGATGTCACATGCGGTCTCCTTGAGTTACTTGTGCATACGATCTTCATAAAGGCTTGGACTCCTAAGACTTAGTATTTAATTATCTAGATTACAACAGTTTGAAAATCAATGGAATTAAAAAAAGAATGAAATACATGTATGTTTCAATAACTGTACATGGGAAAAGCCAATTGTACATTTCCAATGTTGAAACGTCCCCTATGCAATAGGCAACACAATTAGACATGCTTATTTAGATGAACAAGTAAGGCTTCATGTTACGAAGCTTGATCAAATTTATATACATATATATATATATATATATATATATATATACAATTCAAAAATATACATACAATAGTTATAAACCTAAGATAACTAGTCCTGATAGTAAAAAGTATTAACCACAGTAGTACATTAGCACAGTAGTATATATATATATATATGTAAGGATAATTAAATTAGATCTAAAATTAAATCCAGACCACTTCTACCTTTTATTTTCCCGTTACATCTTCAAGTATTAAATTTATTACCCAGTTCGGGAATATAGAACACATTGCCTTAAAAGAAGTTTGCCGGCTCCGACCATTAATTTTTATTACCTAGTATTTCAAATATACCTCTTCAATAAGACATATACTTGAAGACATCTGGCTTTTGACGGGGCCGCCTATTCATATGGTTAACACGTGTCCGTCTCTCTCTCTCTTACAAACAGATTACAAAATGATCTCATGGAATAAAGACGTTTAAAAAATAATGTCTTGCAATTCACTCAAAAAAAAAAAAACACGACAGCAATAAGCCGGTAGGATACCGAAAGGAGGAAACCTGCAGCCTGCGAATTAATTTTAAATTTAATATAAAGCCATCGAAAATTTAAAACATTTAAAAAATGGACGCCAAAGTTAGACAAATACTATGGAAATTGCTTTAAAGGACTTTATAGAATCCGGAACGCGCTGTATCTGTCTGTGCTGAAGAGGCGCTTTACCCTGGGAAACGAAACCTACTTCGACCGAAAGCGAAGATAAACAGCTCTACAATAAACATTCTCTGATGGTAAAAAAAAAAAATAAACGCTCCTGCCTCGAAAAGAAAAGTGCCGCTCCAGCAGCAAAAAAGAAAGAAAATAACTCCCCATTAAAAGTTCTCTCATGAAGAAGGGAAAAAAAAGTGAAGTGCGCGTCAACATTTGGAAAAAATGTACGATAATCCCGATGTGAATTTGACCAACATCGAATACATTATTGGAAAACCAACTTCGAATGTATTATTGAAAATCAACATCGAATGCACTAATGAAGGCGCCACATCGAATATATTACAAAATCAAATCAACGAACAACAAAATGAACCAAAAATCTCTGCCCGTAAGAAAATGAGGTCAGAGAAATTCTTCGTTTACATTTATGTAGTACAGAAGGGACTGAGTTTTGCTTAACAAGACTCTTCGAAGAGGAATAGTAATATTAATCATATTAAAATTTTTATAGAATATATTTTGTGTTAAATGATATTGTTGTTTATATTTAGAAGAGAAAGTAGAGTGTGTTTTATTATATAAAATTTTGAGAAATTTTAATGTATTTCATTATTTTATTTTAAATTGTTAAAGGAATTATATTACTTATATGAAAGTATTGGTGTTATATAGTTGAAAGGATATAACGTTAGTTATTAGAGAAATGACTTTAATGTACTAACATTAAGGAAACTGATCGCGAGGAAAGTTAAAATTAATGCCACATTGCATTCTTTTTATCCACTGAATTTTATTATTTTGTTAATTATTTTATTCATCAGTAACTTTGCTAAATTTTAATTAAAATTTTTCTCATATTGAAATTGTGTATTTTGAAATACTGGCCACATATCAGGATTCACTGTTTCTCAAAATTTCCTTGCCTGAAATTAAAGTAATTTTTAACAACTTGATTTTGGAAATGATACAGGGGATCGAAGAGAATTCAATCATTATGATTTTGTATATGTCTTGAAACATTAAGAGGACAAACTTATTTAGTTTGATTTGTATACCTCTTATTGTTTTCATAATAGCATCCCTGAACATCTGTGATTTGATCACGCAGATTTTTTAAAGATGTGTTGGTATTGGTATGGTGTAAATTATATTGCTGAATATGAAATGTGAAGGAGAAAAATTTGTCTATGAAATGAATAGGTTGCAAAGGTTACAGAGAGATTCAAAATTTTTATGTGATGATTTGAAGTAAAAGTGAATATGGTGAAGAATTTACTACACTAATTTGTATGTGTTGTTGAAAATAATTATTATAATAATGATAGATTTCTTTCTAGAGATGATTCCCCTTTTCGAATGGAGATAAATAAAAGAGCTCTTATATTCTTATATTCTTATACTCTTATATTCTTACATTCTTTATTCTTATAATACATGTAAAAGGAATATGGTCTGGTGTGTTGAATAGTGTATAAGTATTATATAAACTGTTCTCATGTTATTAATCATATCCTTTTATTCATGTCTATGCTTTGATATTTTATCAGTGTATTTCAGCTATGTATACTTTTATGTAACAGAATTAAGTAGTATTACGAAGGCACCTGAGTATATTTTAATAGAAAATTATTATCATAATATTTGTATGTCATGTATTTTTTAAAAAATTATATTATTGTTTAATATGATAAATTTCCACACATATACTACACATAGATAGACTATGTGCTAGCAATAACACAAATCTAATAATATGAAAGATTTGGAGGAAACGTTAAGCTCTTTTTCTGGATGAAGCATAGATTTGAAAACGCTAATGTACATTTATGTGTAAGATATTTCATTTTATCAATTATTATTTTAGAAGTGTTTTATTTTTTTTATTATTATAATTTCGTTCATTGTATTGTATTTTGATCTTATTATTCGTATTACTTGAATCTATTTACTGTGTGTAATATGAGTTTCTATATTTTGTTATGTACTGTTTTGTATATATTGAAAATTTATTATGTTTGTAAGAGAGAAAGGTTACCGTTACTACAATTTTAAAATTGGGGGGAAAATGTAAGGATAATTAAATTAGATCTAAAATTAAATCCAGACCACTTCTAGCTTTTATTTTCCCGTTACATCTTCAAGTATTAAATTTATTACCCAGTTCGGGAATATAGAACACATTGCCTTAAAAGAAGTTTGCCGGCTCCGACCATTAATTTTTATTACCTAATATTTCAAATATACCTCTTCAATAAGACATATACTTGAAAACATCTGGCTTTTGAGGGGGCCGCCTATTCATATGGTTAACACGTGTCCGTCTCTCTCTTTCTCTTACAAACAGATTACAAAATGATCTCCTGGAATAAAGGCGTTTAAAAAATAATGTCTTGCAATTCACTAAAAAAAACTACGATATATATATATATATATATATATATATATATATATATATATGCTTACGTAAATAAAAATACCGACAACCAACAGTGAAATATAGAAAGTTACAACAGTATGTATAAATTTAATATTTTTATTAAAAAATATTATTTGTAATTCATTTTATAATAAGTTTTTAACCTTATGTCAATAAAAAAAACATATTTTGTAATGTAACTTTTTATGTCAAATAATAAATAAATAAGGATTTAATTTTTTAAAATAATATTTCTATATAATGCACAAATTTGTAAAATCTATACAAAAACTATAATAATTTAAGAAAAGTCACATTTATAGGTACATCAATCTATGTGGCCTCTTTTCTTACTAATTATTCGTACATGCGGCCTCTAATGATAGAGAGGTTCTCCACCTCTGCCGTATAGTGACAATGTTAAATTGGGCCTATTTAAGCACATTTTTTGTCAGAAACTGTTTAATGTGTAGACTTCAAATTTTGTCTGTATATTAAATAGACTTTTATATTTATACAGAAGTGATATTTTTCAAATATATTGTTTAGTTTTTTCAAAAACAAATTTATACTGATGATCACTGTGAATTTTTTGAAAATTGTCATTTTTTGTTGCGATATCTGGTCTCTAGACAAATATTTTGGACATATCTCAAAAAGCTAACTTCAGTATATATAATTACATATAATTTTTATGTAGTAATAGTTACAGGTGTATTCAAAAAGTAGATTCAAAGAAAAAAGTACACGCAGTTTTAAAAACATCCTTTTGAGAAAATTGCAATCTTAGAATAAAATGTCACTTCATCACAAAAATTGGGAATTTTAACCTGTATTTGCACTATTTTTTTCATATATTTTATCTTCTCATTTCTTAAACACTTTTTTATTTTCTTTTTTACTTAGGTTATCTAGAAAATGCATATATAGTTTTTTTCATTTTTCATGTATCCATATATTTTATACAAATTAAATCATTTTTTTTTCAAATTCTGTATCAATCACTGAAGAATTTTCCACTTTTGTATGCATTACTTTCATCAAAGTTAACCCTAAAGCATCATAAATATCATGTAAAAATGTATCATTATACAAAAGTTTGGGAATATGTGATTATACGACATTTCGAAAGGTTCCATTATAAATTTGTATGTACATTATGCTAACAATTTCCTAAAGTAACAATGTCAAAATTTCTCTATATATTAGACAAGGGATTTCAAAAACAGCCACAAGAATACGGTTTTTTTTGTTGTTTTTAAATAAGAAAATTATTTATTTTTATATATGTACCATACTTCCTGTAACGACAATGAAAATTGAATTTGATGTACCTTTTTCTCAGAAACTATTAATAATTAAGATTCAATATTTTGTCTGTATGTTTATTAGACATTTTTTTGTATACTGGAGTGAAATTTTTTAAATATATTATCAATTTTTTCCAAGACAAATTTTTACTTAGCATCACTATAAATTTATTGAAAATTGTCATTTTTTGTTACGATATCTGCTTTCTAGCTAAATGTTTTAAGAATATTTCAAAAATGTTACTTCAGTATACACGATAATGTAAAAGGAACCTAGAGTACACGCATACAATAAATTTACACACCATTTTAAAAATATAAATCTTAGAAAACAGTAATTTTTTATATAAAATCTTACATCATCAAAAAAAAATATTGTGCAGAATAATTGATTATACAAGGTAATGAAGGTTGAAAGATTCTTGGCTCTCTTTCAATTACCATTAATCCACTAAATCAGCGTTTCTCATACTGTGCGGGGTGCACCCCTAGGGGGCATGATATCCCTACGTGGGGGCGCACACATGTCAAAAAGTCGAAAATAAAGGATTATTTAAAGAAAATTATTAAACTACTAAAAAGAAGCAGAATAAAATACGTTATGAACTATAAAAAGTAATAAATTCCTTTATTTTCCTATTACTTAAAATTAACTTAAAATATCAATTATATATATTTAAAAGTAACATTTACAAAATGTTATGCTTATATCAGTGCTTCTCAAACTTTCCATATTGTGACCCAATTTTTAATTAAAATTCTTATCTCCCCCTCCCGTACAGAAACACTGTATTGAATGCAATAATAATGCACTTTGATGTGCTGAGATTACAAAACGACTTTAATTATAAATAACACAAATTATCAAGATTTACTAAATTTTGCACCTAACAAGCGCAAGGAAGTCAGTAGTAATTATTAAACTTGTTCTTATTTGAATGTGGATAAATTAATTATCAAATGTATTGTACAGTACAGATAAATTTATACGTATATTATAACTGTGTGTACAAGGGTATTCTATTATTTTTTATTTCAGAATGTATTTTTTCTTTTGCTTCCTTTCAGTAAATTATTTGTCTATTTTTTATATTATTAATCTTTGACATTATCTATTCAGTATGTTATTCATATTAAATACTAATTAAATATATTTTATATTTCTTATGATGATACACACATTACACTTTCAAATTACAGTGGAGAAAGAATTCAATTATGAACGACGGAACACTAACTGAACCCCGGCGGATAACGCATACAATCAAACTACGCATTTATAACTAATTTAGGAAAGTAACAGACCTGATATCTTTTTTTAGGCAGGATTCTTTACTACTTGAAGGATCTAAAGAGCGTCTTCAATCCTTGATATCTTCAGTTACGTCCGAACCGAATTAATGAAGCTTTTTCAATAATCTTCCTTCAGCTAACAAACTTCACTTAGTTAAACTAATCTCCTAGAATCACCTTCTTAACCAATCTCGTAGTTAACTCCTCTATCAAAACACGTAGTCATCCTCTTCTTTTCATTTCATTTCTCCCTTTTATATCTCTTTCGAACTCGCTAAAACCCTAAACTATCTTATTTGCATAAGTCACACTTTTAGCTCTCAGCGTTGATTGGTTAAAATAAATACAATCTTAAAAGAATTTGAGAGAAGGTTAGTGAAACGCGTAAGCACCCGTCACAAATTTATGTATATATTTTTAATTAATCTTTTATTTTCGATATGCTCGCGCACCCCTTACGCGCAGAGGTTATCCTGCCCGCTAGGAGGCACTCCCCACAGTTTGAGAAACGCTTGCTTATTTTGATAAATTTTATGGTTTGTGATTAAGGTCGTAATAGCTTACGTGTCAAAGTACATTATTATTTCAGTACATTGTCATTTTATGGAAGGGGGGGGGGTTGCGATGGAAACTATGATTGAAAATCGGGTCACCAATATTGAAAGTTTGAGAAGCACTGTACTGGATGATACAAAATTCCTTTTCCTATTATTTTGATGAAAATAACTGGGTTTTACACGTGAAGCACTTCGAGAGTATTGTAACATCTTTCACCTGTCCAGTATTCATATTGTTTGCAATAAGTTCAACACACACATTCAGATATATGTAACCTTATTATTCTATGTCTAATCTACAAGCAACTGCAAGATTTTTATTATTTGCATTTACGCAAAAAACTTCCTACACCTTTTGAACAGAATCATCACAAACAGGTTTTGCAGTTTTTAAAAGCATAAGAATATTCTTATCGTAAAGATAAAATTTCAAAGGAGTTTGAGGAAGAATCATTACGCCCAGCTTCGCCTAGCTTCTAAATTTCAAGTAATTAAGAGCACAAAGTTTTAATAAAATTTACAAACTTCACTCCAAAAGTAGGTAAGCAAACTAGCAGTTATTATACATTTAAGTGTGTATGATTAAATAAAAAAAATACAGAGATTTTGCAACTGTTTCCCAGGTTTAAAATGTCAATATTTACACTTCTATCTGTCAAAGTGGAAGTGGCACATTAGCTGATTACTTTTTAAAAGTCATTTTTACATACTTCTAATTCACAAAATGCAAATATGTTATATCACTGGAAAGGTCCCGATTTGGAGATTTTAGAAATAACAAAAACTCAAAATCGATATTTCGAATATGTTTAGCTTACTGACGTCTCTTAAGGAGTGGAATTTTCCCTCGTAAGAGTAAAGACATGGCTACAATAAGGATGAATGTAGTAAGAATTTTACTCTTGTTTTATCTAGGTTTTTGTAATTGTTGTTCACGCAATCGTCTATTAGTGTAAAGTTTTTTAATCGTTAATAAACTAATTTTAATCAATAAAATGATTCAGGTAATTTCACTTTTCATCTTAATACTCACCATACAGAATAGCCAAATAAATAGAAGATATTCAAAATATCATTAAAATCTGTCATCATAGTTAAATTAAAAAATTTATGATATTTGTCAACACTTCCTCTTGCAACATATTGCTCTCGAATTTAAAAGTGTGACATCTTCGCTTCAGTTAACCTTTCGAAACATTCGATCAATCGGAAACGATTAATTTCCCTTTGAAGATAACCTATGGAAGTATAAACATCACGTACATGGATTTCAAATACCGATAAACAGCTTTAAATCATTTATAATTTGCAATCGTTTGCTCGTTTCATTGTTCCTTTTTTTGACATTTTCAATGGAATGATTTTGAGGAAATCTTATCGATTTGGAATACAATTTTACATATTAAAAATCTCAACATATACGGATACTATGGGTAAATACATATATTATTCTCTGCATATATGAATAACTGGTAATCGTGTTATATAATGCAATATTTAAAACCTACATCTGCTCATCTACACTGGAGACAGTGTAATTGCAAGTTAACAGTGGCTATCAATAGCTGAAACAGCTATAAATGGATGAACTAAGTCTATTATCATTAAGGCAAACAACCTCAGTCGGTGAACAAGCGGATAGCAGTTCTCGCGGTGGATCGAAACCACTTAGCGATGTTCGACGGAGGCAGTGAGGGAGAACGGGGATTGCTGGGAGAGATACAAATTCAAGCCAGACAGTTAAGCCCATGCCTTATTACTTGTTTATGGAATCAAAGGACATGGATTTTAATCTACGCTTCTAATTATCTTAGCTCAGAGAATACGTCGTCTTGAAGACAAAAATGGACTAGATAATTCAGATTTCTATGAATTTAGAGATGGCGATATGATTAATTTAGTGATGGAAAATCATTTGTTTAATTGAAAGAATGGAGGGATATATATTTTACAGGATATGACTTCTGAAATGGCAAAATTTTATTTGAAAATTGAACATTTAAAAGGTTACATTCAAAACTATGACTTTTTCAAGGCGGATAAAAGAATATTTTTTGATATTTAGAGTCAGTTAAATTAGAATATAGATCTATAAACTTATTTTAAATATATTTTTAAGGTAAAAAATTGTTTAAATTAAACTTTTTGATAAAAAAAATAAAGGAGGAATGACGATTTAAAAATTGCTTCTCTTATAACATTGTTTTGTAAATATTTGATCTTTGTATAAAACCTGAACAAAGATTTTGTAATATATATATGTATATACTGAAGTGGATTTATTCATATTTCAATACATCAGAGTAGATAAGCAAATTACTTCGGTTATCATTTCAACTGAGAGAAACTCTGAAAACAATGAAGCATTTTCAAAAATTTTTATTCTGTTTCTGAAGAGAAGCCTTAGCTATGTATAGGCAAGACATTATTACATTTATAATGAGATAATGTGGCAAAATTTATAATGACATTGTATTTTAATGCATTTAAATATATTATATATAAATAAACCATTATATATATGTATATACCACGTGGGTTTTAGGCTTTGCCTTAGTTTTATACTTGGAAGCTATTATTTAGAAACAATTTCTGCTGCAGGAGAAGGAGATTCACAAACATTTGTTTAATCCTGTTTCACTGTCCTAAACCAGTGATAGCTCGAGAAATCATAATAGTTTTCCCTCATACATTTCTCATTTTGGTTGTCATGGTTCCATGCTCTTAGTTCTTCCGGTTTGTTTGGGATTTATTAGTCTCTTGAATTATTTATCAGTTATATATAACAATATTTATAAAATATAATATTATACTAAATTAATTATCTTATAATTAATGTAATAAAATAATATGTCTTTTGTATATTATTAATTTAATTATTTTGTAATTATAAAATATTTAATAAGTTCTTTTAAATAAATTACGATCTAAAAATAATATGAGTTTAAAAAGATGATCGCGCCACTGGAAGAATATCCACAAAATGTAAAATGTATTTGAAAAGCACCTACTAAATTTCTTATATTTAAAATTAAATTAATGTAATATATAAATGACATATTATTTTATTACTTATTTATAAAATATTTAATTCAATAATAATAATATACTAGATTATAAAGTATTATATACATTTATTTATAATATTATGCTTACGCGAAAACTATTTTGTACTTGGATATAAAATATCATTTAATATTTCTTGTATATTTCATTATAAATATTATTTATTAATATAAAATATATTTATAAAATATAATATAAATATTTATATAATTGCTAACAATTATTTTACTATAAAATAATATAAATATATTCTTAATATTTATAAATTTATTTAATTTAAGAAAATATTAATGAATTGAAAAACTTTAAATGATCTGAACTCATCCGTCCGCATAGAAAGCAGGTGCTTTGACAACTAGGTTATTGGGTTGCTGGAGATAGTTGAAACTTAATTGTATAAAATCTAAGTAATAGAATTCAGCGCTGTTTTCCTGATTTGACTGACCATTCGGCGCTAATGCATTGAGGGTTAAACTCCAAGCGTAGGGTTACTATTATCCCAAGTCTTGTCCCAAAAGGAATTTCCTTAGTCACATGCCTTACCCTTCTAAAAACAAAACAAGAAAAAAATTGCTTAAGAAATAGCATAAATTTATTAATAATTTGATAATTTTGTAGTTATAATAATGAGTTCATTGAATAAATTAATTTTGATGCCATTTCTGGAAGTAAAATCCATCCTTATTTAATCAAAATGTTAATAGTTTAACTATTTTATGTTTTTATTTCTCTTTAATAAAGTTAGATGTAATTGTTTTCTGTTACACAACGGCATGCTGTTAAGCTTTTAAGAATACATGGATAACTCTTCATGGAAATACATATCTTTCAATGTCAGCTATTTAATTATAAAAGAAGAGTAATATATGTATTAAAAGAATGTGTATTGATTGCATAGCTACAATTTCACAAATATTCAGTGTATCTCACAATTTGCAGTTTATAATACTAATTTAAATGAAATGATCCTTTAAAAAAAAGAAAATTAATCCAAAGAAAAGAGTTTTACGATATCTGTCAAACAAATTTAATCCATCTTAATTTTTCAAAAGTAAAATGTCACTTAAAGTGAGAAATAAACTCAGATTTGCAAACAAACAGTAGATTACAAAATAACTAAATATTTATGTATAACATGTCATTGTTTTTAATCCATCTTCAAAATTAGGATTAGAGTAATAAATAACAACTATCTCACGGTTATAAATAATTAAACTTGAAATATTTATGTATAAACATTGTGGCATATTTTATTAATTTTTTATATCTCTTAAATCCACAATCATTTCAAAATAAATTTTAGGGAAAAGTATTATAAAGAATATTCATTTAAATGAGCTACTATCTTGTATTTATACATAAATAATTAAACTTGAAATATTTATGTACAAACATTGTGGCATATTTTATTAATTTTTTATATCTCTTAAATCCACAATCATTTCAAAATAAGTTTTAAGGAAAAGTATTATAAAGAATATCTAATATTTAAATCGAGCAACTATTACTTCAGATTTTAATATAAAAATGCGAAGATGACTTACTAATTATAAAAGAACATAAAAAACTAACAGAAAATCGAGTTTTTAAAGACTTACAAGAGCATTGTAGAATATAGAATAAAATAATTTAGGTAAATGTTCTTATAGAATATTAGGAGTTTCAGAAATGTAATTAGCTACTTTTTCAAGAATTCATGAAATTGTCATCCTTTTCTTTTGGGCTCAAAAATTTATTTCGAACTCAACGCATATCAATCGATAGTTCAAGACAGGCTAGAAGAAGATCAGCTAATATAGCAAAGCAATCTGTAACCCCGAAGTTTGAAAGGATATAAAAAAAACACCTAGCTCATATTTCCAACTAAAAATATTAAATGACGAAGAATTTAGCATTAGGAATCAAATCTATTCATTATTTTCTTTGCGGAAGCACTATCTTGCTTCGGTTGTTCAACAAAGAATTAGAATTTATTTATTTATTTGATTTAGTGATACCTGAGTGGAAAGTTATCTCTCACATTCGAGATTTGTAATTTTATGGAAAAATAACTGCGCAATGTTTCCCAGCAATATTATTTCAAAATAAAACTATTGAAAAGGCTTTCCCAAACTTTTTACATATTCTAATTTTTTTTATATCTCAGCTTTTTTTAATTAAATCTGATGTTCAATAATTCATGAAACATAAAATTAATATATTTTTAAAATTACTTTCTAGCTTGTAATGAAAAACAATAATATTTTTTTTTATTTTAACTCAGTTGGAGTTTTGGTATATAATTTTACCAAATACTTTTTTTTTTCAATTTTGTAATCGTATTAAACTGATAATACGATAAATATTCAAGATCGGCCCATCATCATATGGCTTAAAAGGGAAGAAAAATGTCCCAACATGAAGTTAAACATTAAAAATATTTAGATTTTTTAAAATGATAATAGTTGCAGTTTGAGTAACGAGCCGAATAAGTATCATCATCCAATATATCT
>BMAO01005443.1:0-24440 GCA_019973975.1 Trichonephila clavata
AGAGAGGCCGATGTGAAACCATGTACTGTGAAATGGCACTAATTTTGTCGGAGCTTCCAATTTCTTAGAAGTTTAGATTGGGCCGCATTTGTAGCGACAATGCTCTTCGTCCAATTAAGTGGAAATTTATCCCCCTTCTTCACCATGGTGGGGTGGATGGTGGGAGAGACTAATTGGTATTCTTAAAAGTCTTTGAGAAGAATCTTGGAAGAGCAAGTTTGGCATTTGAGAGTTGACAACAGTTTTGTGATGTGAATCTGTAATCAACTCACGCCTTTGACTTACATCGACGAATGTGACTCAGAATTTGTTCCACTTACCCTGCGATGTTTCTTCAGGATATCAAAAACTCTGGTGTTCCAGACTGTGATGCGGCAGATCATAAAAGTCTCAACCATCGTGTCAAATACAGGTTAGTTACAGAAGGACATTCAAAGAGGTTCAGGTCCGAATATCTTGGATCTTTGATAAGGAGGCCGAAAAGACTAGAACTTCGATGATGACTCCCGGGGACATTGTTCTCATAAAAAGTGACAACGCCAATCGAATTGACTGGCCACTGGGGAAAGTGACAGAAATTCTGCCAGGGAAAGACGGTGTGTGTCGACTCATTAAACTTAGAACATCTCGTGGAGAAATTCTGCGTCCAATTCAGCGCGTCTTCCCTTTAGAGATCTCTTCTAATGATTCGTCTTTTTCACCTGAAAAAAAATGCATTATCTACAAAAATAGCCTCTATGAAGAATGCTATTCCTAAGTGTTCTGACAACTCCATCGACTACGCAGTTGTTCAAAACAAGACAAGACTAGGACGGACTGTTAAAATTCCCGAAAGGCTGGATCTCTAATATAGTTGTTGAGCTGTGAAACTTCCACATCTCAAGGTGGGAGGATGTGAGATCCACTTTATAAATTTCAGTTTATTATGTTAAAAGCAAACCAGTTATTTAAATTTATTATTTTGTTTATGGGAATTTATTTATCATTGTTTAATGTTTTGTTACCATGAACTGAACAATATTGAAAAAGTATATTATTTTGTACGCTGTGGCAACAAGGAAGTGCTCGTTCTGTTTTGTTTAATTAACAGTATTCCATGAAAGAATTGTTTATAACTAGGTGAGTCTTGGACTCTAGTTGGCACTTTAATTTGTGAAATACTGAGATTTGGCAGTATTAATAGTTTGGAGTATTAATTTTCAATACAAGAAACTTTTATTTTTATTTTTACGATATATATATTAATACTGGCTGGTATACCCGTTCTTCTTACAGCTGTGATGTAGCCGCTCTCTTTTCCCTAATTAACCAGCTGTAATGTAGCCGCTCTCTTTTCTCTAATTGCTGGGAAAAAGTGGCCCGAATGGGCACTGACCTCTGTTCCCACGACCATTCCTCAGAATCCGGGAGTGGGCATATTCCCCGGCCTTTGTGGAATTTCGGTTTCCCACGCATCCTTGGTGACTGCGGGACGTTGAGGCGGCACCCAACATTTGGACCAGGAATTTTCCCACGTTGGAGAAGCCGACAGACAAGGGACAAAGGGAGCCGAAAAGAGTGACCGAGAGGAACCTGGACTTTAAAAGGCGCGGGTTAAATTTTGAAGGGAGATGGAGAGAGAACCGCTTAGAGGCCTCTCGAGCGATCTAGCGAGAAACTCATGGTCTGCATCTGCGATTATAGTCGACAGCGAAGGACTTTGGCTGCTTTTACCCTGCATCTGCGATTATAGTCGACAGCGAAGGACTTTGGCTGCTTTTACCCTGCATCTGCGATTATAGTCGACAGTGAAGGACTTTGGCTGCTTTTACCCTGCATCTGCGATTATAGTCAACAGCGAAGGACTTTGGCTGCTATTGCCAATTACAGAGACTGTGATATCAATCTCGGAACGAGTGTTCTTAGTTAATCTTTACTCTTAATAAATTTGTGATTTTATAAGCTGATTGAAGTCATTACAGCTTATAATATATAAATATCTGGTGACAGCGGTGGGATTTAAATGGAATAAATGCTAGAAAGCACGTTTCTGCCCATGTTCGAAAATTGAACGGTTTGGAGAGAGAAGCGACTCGCCCAGTGAGGAGAGAAATTTTCTTCAAGGACTTTTGTGTGTGACAAGTCAAGTTACGATCTGAAGACTGAATCCAGTTTTGTACTAGTGAAGTGCCGCAGTTTCAACTACAAAAAGGAACAGTCTAAAAGGAACTATTTATGTTATTGATAGTTGAGGATCAAGAGGTTGAGCTTCCCATTGTCAACTACGAAAAGAAGTTCCTTAGACGACAAGTGAAGGAGTCGGCCCAAAATCAATCACAAAAGACGGAACCCCATCGAGAAGAGGAAAAAGAGGTTAGTCCCTTTCTTTGAGATTATGCTCGGGGCAGTAGTTATTTATTAGTTTAGTACTGTTTGGAAATTAAATTGTTTTTTGTACTCGCGCTAATTCATTTGACTACCAAGAGTCTAAAAGAGTTGTTTGTGTGAAAGTGTTTTTTTAAAAATTTATTATGATAGTTTGGTTTTCGGGATCAGAATCGTAGAAATGTGTTTTTATTTATGTTATTGATAGTTGAGTACAGTTGTAGTTTAAAGCACAATTGTCAAGTTTGCGTATTGATTTTAGACCAATTTATGGTGTTTTTAGGATTATACTTGTTTTGGGTATATGAGTATTTTCTGCATTTAGTGTAGTATTATTGTTTAGCATCTTATCAATTTTGCATATTGATTTTATACTTAGTGGTGTTAGTAAGAGTTTATTGGTTTTGATATATGAGTATTTTCTGCATTTAGTGTAAGTACTTATTGTTTGAAATATGGTCAATTTTGCATATCGATTTTAGACTTACTTAGTGGTGTTATTAAGAGTTTATTGGTTTTGATATATGTGCATTTTCTTCATTTAGTGTAGTACTCTGGTTTAGTTGGTTATAGTGTGTATTTTTCATCATGGCTTTCCTTTTAAAGCTGCGAAAAGGTGACCTATTAGATATAGCGAGGGAATTAGGGGTAGAAGCTCATGATGATCTGAGAAAGGTAGAAATTAAGGATAAAATTTTACAAAATGAGAATTATGATATGGAAACCATCAAAGTGGTGATGGAGAGAGTTTTAGAGGAAAATAAGGTTAGAGAAGTGAAAGAAAAAGAGGAAAGAGAAAGGGAGGAAAGAGAGAGAGAGAGAAAAGCTAATTAGGGATCGAGAGTTTGAGGAGCGGAGACAAATTAGGGAATATGAGCTAGATTGTTTAAGATTGTCTAATGCTACTGATACAGTTAGTGTTTCGTCTGCCGACTTAGAAGGGCAAATGGTAAATAGACGTGTTAATTTAAAAGACTTGGTGCCTAAATTTGATGCCAAAAATGCAGATATTAATCTGTTTTTTGAAATTTTCGAGAGGCAAGCCAAAAAAGAAAAAGTAGCAGAAGATAGGTGGGTTTCACAGCTTATTCCTTTGCTTCCTGTGGAATCGACTGAATTGGTGGCAAAAGAACCACCTGAAAGAGGAGACGATTATCCTCACATTAAAAAATTACTTTTGAATAGATTCCAGCTAACTCCCGTAGCGCTTAGAGATAGATCTGAATCGCATCAGCGGAGATCAGGCACTTTATGGTCAGACTTAGTTTTTGATTTAAGGTCTTATTTAGAAAATTGGTTAGCCGGGATGGAAATAGAAGATCTATATATAAGTGGGTTAAAAGAATTATTAGTGACCGAGCAATTAAAAAAGAGAGCTCCCATCAAATTAGTGGATCACTTTATCGATTCGTGGGACGCTTTTAAAAACGCTACTGATCTAGCGGAAAAGTTAGATCATTTTGAAGCAGTAAAAAAAGTGCATAGGAAACAGAATACAATAAAAGCAGGGGAGCGTAAGCAACTCGAGAGGCAACCTTTCGTGAGTAATAGGGTTAATCAGATTAGCGAGAAAAGCAAACATGTTAACGTTCCAAATAAGGGATGACATTCCCTTAGAAATGATGGATTTCAGGAAAATTCTCAAATTAAGGGAGATAATCAAAGAGAATAGGAAAGACCATTCGAAAGGAAAAAACCCATCATCTGTTATTTTTGCAACGAAGTTGGTCACATAAAACCCTCTTGCCCTAGGCTTACAAAAACCAATTATGAAACGGTGTCGAACTTAATTGTAAACTCCTGGAATGAGGACTATTTCGAAAAATTTAAAGTTAAATTTGAAATAAATGGCGTAGAGCGGGTGTGTCTGAGAGACTTCGGTTCCTCCATAGATTTGTGCGCACGCAGTTGGATCAACGAAAACGATTTTTTGGGAGAATATGTTTGGATCAAAAGCCCGTTGGATGACGTATGCCACTCCCTGCCACTCTCAAAAATAAAAATTAAAACTAAGGGAGGAGAGTATTACACGAAGGCGGCAATCAAGTTTGATAGCAGCGCGGACGAACCTTATTTGTTGGGAAATCGTACAGCGGAGCTTATTGAGTCAAGTGAGAAGGGTGTGCAAATGATAAACGCGGTTGTGACTCGAAGCGCCAGTAAAGAAATAGGTACAAATTTGCCCACGGCGAACAGCTCTCCGATAGAAAACGCAGATCAAATTCCCCCTTCCGAAGTACATGAAGAGGAAATGTTAGAAATTCCTCAGTTTGATGGGATGAAGGAAGTTTGTCTAGCCAATGTAACTAGTTCCGACTTCCGGTCAGAACAAGAGAAGTGCCCGGATCTCCAGGTGTTGTGAGAAAAAGCTAGATCAGGCGTAGATGGGGAGGTTCAAATAATGAAAGGAAAATTGGTTAGGGTTACTAGAACCAAAAGAGGGGACGAAATACGACAATTGTGTGTGCCTTTGAAATTCAGACTCGAGATTAACCGGTTGAACCACGATGTAATTGGAGGACATCTGGTTGTCACAAAAACAAAAGATAGAGTTTTGTGTTTTTTTTTTGGCCAAATATTTACAAAGATGTGGAGGATTTTGTCAAAATTTGTGACGCTTGTCAGCGGGTGGGTAAACCTCGTGTTAAAGTAAAAGCCCCACTAAAATTAGTTCCGATTATCGGGGAGGTCTTTCCTAGAATCAAAATAGACGCGGTAAGGCCACTCTCTTTTTCCACAAAAAGAAACCGATACTTGATTACTGCTATATGTGTGACTTCCAAGTATCCTGAGGCGATCTCAGTTGAAAGCATTTCGTCCGTGAGGGTAAAAGATGCCTTTTTGGTGATTTTCTCAAGAATAGGTTTCCCAAAGACGATTCAATCAGCTCTCGGCACTTCATTCACGAGCGAGCTGAACGCGACCTTTTTTAACGAGTTCGGAATACGGGTGGTCAATTCATCCGTCAGGCACCCGCAGTGTTACGCAGTAGGAGAAGGGTTCCTAGAACTACAAAATGCGTCTTAAAAGCCCTTTGCGTAGAGTTGGGAGCAGAAGTGGTTTTGTCGCAGGGAACATACGGAGAGGAACACCCTGTTTCAGACCTAAGAAAAAAAATTTTCAAAGGCGGAATGAAATTATAGTACGGTAAAATTATAGTAGTTTCCTTCTTTTAATTTGTTTTTTTTGTGTGTGTTTGAGAGTATGTTTGCGTTGCATGTGTAAAATGTATATTGTTAAGTATCAAATCTTTGAGCCTCTTGGTATGCAAACTTCCTTTTAATTTTTTGGGAAGTTAACCGAGAAAAATTCTCGGAGGTTAATGATTTAGTTTTATTTTTAGTTAAGCTTTGTGTATTCGTATTAATTACGCTGCCCTGGGTTATCTCACTGAATGCGCGACCTCCTGCAGTGATGCCTGTGACATTCAATATTATTTCCTAGTGTCCCATGAAATGGACACTTGAAGGAGGGAGGCAGCTGTGATGTAGCCGCTCTCTTTTCCCTAATTAACCAGCTGTAATGTAGCCGCTCTCTTTTCTCTAATTGCTGGGAAAAAGTGGCCCGAATGGGCACTGACCTCTGTTCCCACGACCATTCCTCAGAATCCGGGAGTGGGCATATTCCCCGGCCTTTGTGGAATTTCAGTTTCCCACGCATCCTTGGCGACGGCGGGACGTTGAGGCGGCACCCAACATTTGGACCAGGAATTTTCCCACGTTGGAGAAGCCGTCAGACAAGGGACAAAGGGAGCCGAAAAGAGTGACCGAGAGGAACCTGGACTTTAAAAGGCGCGGGTTAAATTTTGAAGGGAGATGGAGAGAGAACCGCTTAGAGGCCTCTCGAGCGATCTAGCGAGAAACTCATGGTCTGCATCTGCGATTATAGTCGACAGCGAAGGACTTTGGCTGCTTTTACCCTGCATCTGCGATTATAGTCGACAGCGAAGGACTTTGGCTGCTTTTACCCTGCATCTGCGATTATAGTCGACAGCGAAGGACTCTGGCTGCTTTTACCCTGCATCTGCGATTATAGTCAACAGCGAAGGACTTTGGCTGCTATTGCCAATTACAGAAACTGTGATATCAATCTCGGAACGAGTGTTCTTAGTTAATCTTTACTCTTAATAAATTTGTGATTTTATAAGCTGATTGAAGTCATTACACGGGTGAATGTAAAAATTAAACAATACAGATTGAAGGATAAAGAAGTTTTTAATGACTTAATTTTACGTGAATTACAAATGAAAGAAAAAAAAGCTTTTTGCATATCTCAGCCGAACAAAAAAAAACATACTTGTTAAATTTTAAGTCTGAAGGTCTAATAGTACACCTTTCTAAGCTCATCTCTGCTCTGTAAAAACAACACATTGTTACAAATTTTGTGTAAAGAACGCTTAAAATAGTGTAAATAATTTATATGTGTCTGTGTAATTCGTTAATGTTACTTTCTGTTGTATTTATTTTATGTTAAAATTATAATATTCGCAAGCAACACTGTTGTTTACATTATAATGGCGATTCAATGGAAACATAGCAAAATGTTGGCGACAGAGCCAAGTTGGGGCATCATTTTTGGCGATCACGTCGGCAACTTGGTGATTGAGTGAACGATGCAGATATTGCTTTGCTGTAGGGCCACCTGGTGGTGAGCTGGAACAAAGAAGATGGCACAAAAACCTTCTCAACAAAAAAATACATGTAAAAGCCAATTTTCATAGTTATTGGTTGAACGATGTTGGAGAGATTCAATTTAATATATACAAACATCCAATTTTATAGAAGAACCAATCCGAATCAAATTTCTTTGTGCTTGGCAACCACGTTGGAAACTTGGCGATTGATTGAACGGAGTAAAAGTTGCTTTGCTGTAGCGCCACCTGTTGAGGAGCTGCAATAAATAAGTACAAAAACCTTCTCCATAAAAAATACATGCATGTCAATTTTCATAGTGATCAGTTGAATGGTATTGGACTGAAGCGATTTCATATATACAAAAATCCAATTATATATATATAGATAAATGAATAAACACTTATCTTGATACACATATTTGTTAAAATGTATTTTGGTTTGAAATTATTTTGTTTATCAATGATACATCCATTGAAACAATTTTTTTTATTAGAACATTTAAATAATATAAATTAAATGTGTGTTTAATTTATGTTCACTTAAAATAAAGATAAATGTTTATTGAATGTAAACATACAAAAAATATAAAATATAACATTTTCCTCCAAATCTTATTCGGTAAAGTGGTCTCTTTTATTCGTAAATAGCTACTCTTTATACATTTTGAGACATAAAAATAGTTCTCTAGATTAGCTTAACGGCGCAGTTTGCTGCAAGAGTTTTGTTTATAAGTGTATATGTATATAAGATTTAATCTCTTTTTTACGAATACATATATATATATGCATTCACATTTAGAAAAAAAAAGTATATTTATTTATTTTTTTTATTCAGAAATGTACAAATGAAGGAGTTGTTCATATAATTACAATCTATAGAATTAAGAAAAAAATTAGAAGAAATTTATGTTTATAACTTTTGTAAGAAAGCATCTTTCAACTTAAATTACTTTAAGAAATTATACAGATTAATAATGAAGATTTAAATCTAACTTGTCGTGGACTATCGTCTGTAAAAATTTAGGTCTGTAAAATTTTGGGAACAAGATAAGACATTTTCTTAAAATGGACACTTTATTGTGATTTTCTAATCACTGTCTAAATTTGACCTGGTATAAGGGGGACACAAATGAGCTTAAATGCTAATTTAAATATCTAGAATATATAAATCTTGTCCTCATTATTCATAACCAATCATCAAAAGAATGAGTCCTTGCACGACCTGTCTAATTCCTTCACCCTCTTCACTTGACTTTAAATAATATAACCCTCATTAAAATAAACGCGGTTCCTTTATAGGAAGAACTTTTATAATCATATAATGTCTCATCAAAAGTATTTTCCCCAGATGAGGGGTTAGAATCGTGAAAAGAAACCGTTACAAGCTTATTAAGGTATGGACTACCCAAAATTCGTTGTTTTGGGAAAAATTTTCGAAATTGGTTTTATACTTTTATATTATAGCCCATACATTTAAGATTCCCAAAACACTCTAGTTTTATTTTTACGACATTTAGAAACAAAGTTATAGCATAATTAGTAAACCGGAAATGGAGTTTACAAAACCGGAAGTACGTCCCTACTCAAAATATTTGTAAGATATTGAATTGAAATTTTCAGAACATGTTTTATTTAGTTATATCTGTGTTATGAATCGAAATCTAATCTCTGTAAATGTATTTATCTACTTTAATGCTTTTTTATAAAAAAAAGATCATTAACTTTTTAAAAAGTCGTGTTGTTGTATAAAATTTGGCATAATTAAAAAACTTTCCGAAGTATTACAAATCTTTTTCCCTCTAACACATATAAAGATGTTATTCACGTATAGTATAAATATTATTTGAATACATACGTTAGAAATTTCTGTAAATGCAATTTTTCATCAAAATTTCACTAAAATTAACAATTGTTATAGTCTATAAAACTCTCCAAAAAACAGCAAAAGTTTTAAAAAAAGTCCAAATTAGTTAAACATGAAGCTAAAAAGATCTTGACCCATAAATATGGGGACTTTAAAAAATGTACAATTAGTCGAAATTTTTTTATACCATATTAAAATCTTTAAATGCATTTTCTGAGAAACTGTTTTTCAATTTTTTGCTTCATGGTAAAGTTCACTACAGGATTTCTTTTTAAGATATTGAATTGAAACTTTCAAAAAATTTCATTTAGTTTCATCTCCAGTCTAGACTATAACCTAATCTCTGTGTATATATTTATATATTTTATTGCACTTTTTGTGAGAAAATAACATTAATTTTTTGTAAAAAAATTGAGTTCTTGCATAAAATATGGCATATTTCAAAAAGTTTCAAAAGTATAACAAATATTATAGTTCTAAGCACAGCTAATGATATTATTTACGCGCTGTTTAAATATTATTTGAGTATATTAATTAGAATTTTCAACACAAACCTTATCATAACTGCAATTTTTCTGTAAAATTTCACTCAAAATTCTATATATATATAAGATTATTTTTAATTTTATGGAAACTGTACTTGAATTCCTAGTTTTATGCCCCATTTCAAATAAAAATAAGTTTATTCAGTTGAAAATTTACATATTTCAAAAAAAGTGTTCCGAAGGTAGTCACATACCTTAAAACTTTCACAATTATTTCCTACCTTTCCAAATAGATAGCTGTTTTTTTCCCTTGAATTCAAATTTTTCTATGATTTCAATAAATTACAAGGTAATTCAAATTATATTTGAAATCGATACTATGTTTACCATATTTTTTCATACTTTCTATTCCGTAAATTATTCCAAAGCCCAGTTTAGTTCTTTTCTGAATACATGCATACCAGCATTAGCTAGATAAAATGGATGAAATATAAATTCTTCTAAATTTATTTTGAAACATCAGAATTATGAACACGCAGTGTTTCACTCATGGTTTTTAATTTTATGCTTAATCACAGTTAAGTTGACGGAATTCGTGTGATTATGTTTTAAATCAGTGCTTCTCAAACTTTCAATATTTGCGACCCAGTTTTCAGTCATAATTTTCATTCAACCATAATTTTCTTACAATAACAATGTTTTGAAAGCAGTTATAATGTACTTTGAGGGTAACACTACAATACAATACGACTTCAATTGCAAACCGTACTAATTATCAAGATTAATATTAAGTTTTGCACATCATTTTGTACATGATAAGCCCAATGGAGTCACTAGTAATTACTAAACTTGTTTTTAAATAAATATTGATGAATTAATTATCAAATTCTTTGTGCAGTACTGATACATTTATAAGTAGTGTGTATTATATAAGTGTGGATGTGTATTCCATTTTTTATTGTATAAGAATGTATTTTACTTTGCAAATTATTTTATTAAATTGATAATTATTTAAAATTTTTTAAATTTGATTTTTCATGATATGCTCCTCCCCCCCACACACAAGTATATTTATCACGTCCTTCTAGGGGGCGCACCCCACAGTTTGAGAAACCGTGTTTTAAATACAATGATTGATGCCCGTCTTCTTTTTTACATCTGACATTTATATCTCGTGAAAAACAAATGTCGAAAAAATACAGAACTAATGAAGACGGAATTCTTTAAATACTTTCAGTGAACAAATTAAAATTTTCAATGAGAAACTTAAGATAAATAAAGAAAATTTTCTCTCCTACAAACCTAACATAATTATAAAACCTTTCTTGATTACTGATACCGCACACACACACACAATTTCTTTGCGAAAGGTATAGTAAATACGTAAAAGTTAAAACGGAAGACAACAGCTCCTTCACAGAAACGTAAAGAGAGTTCTTTAAGACTAATTTGTAAGAAATGAGTTGTTTGAAACTAACTTTTAATTAGTATCCGTTGTATTATGGAACAATGAGATGGATTTAGTTTTTTTCCCTGTTGACATACATTTTTTGAAAATTTCGGACACTGACAATGGAATTCAAGAGGCGATGTTAACAAGATATCACTTATTTACTCACCGTGGTATTTTATTTGAACAAAACTAGAAATAAGTTATTCGGAAATAATTAGCGTAAACGAAAAGTTTTTAAAAAAATTCCCCTTAGATTTAACTATAATTCAGCCGAGTTGAAAAGTTTTAAAATTTTGTATGAGTTAAAAATACTGTAGAGCTTGTATTGGTTTCCAGTTTAAATTTTTGTTCAAGTAAACATTTCAAGACACTGACGAAAAAAGAATTCCAACAACAAGAAAAACATTGTAAAGAAAGGAAGTTTTGGCAATATTTTGTCTAGGTATCATATTTAATTCATTTAAGTAACACAATAACAGGTTAATCTAAACGCAAGAATAGCTATTTCTTATGTAAAATGATGGTGCATTAATAACCAGAATTTTGCATGCAAGCATACAAATGTGCATGCATTGTGTAGTACAGGTGTCAAATGTCAATTAATGGAATGGGTGTCTGTTTTACTTGGTGAGTCAATACAAGGATGGTTATTACTGGTTGTGGATGGCGTTGGAGTTGGTGTCCAATGATATTCCATTCGTGCTCAATTGGAGAAAGATCTAGAGACTTAAGAGGTCAAGGCAACACTTCGAAACTCTGTAAAGAGCGTTGGGTTACAACAACGGTATTGGGGCACACGTTATACTGTTAAAAAATACGCTCTTGAATACTGTTCATAAATGGAAGCGCAATATGTTGAAACACCAGACGGATGTACAAGTTTACAATTCGGGTACTTGGATTATATCTGAGGATGCTCCTGCTGTCATTGGAAATCTCATTCCAATTACAACTCCAGAAGTAGGTCCAGTGTTTCTAGACCATGGACAGGTTGGTTGCAGGCAAACAACTGGCCTAGTTATAACCAACACATGGCCATCACTAACATGATGAATGTACTTAAATGTATATGATGAAGTTTGAAAATGTACTTGCATATATCAATACGAATGAATATTTTAATTATTTAGGATTTCTTTCAACATTATTCATCCTAATTTACTATTTAAGTGAAAAAAAGTAAAGTTAAGAGTCATAGACTAGGTAATATATCATAATTATAATAATTTGAAAGAAAAATAATTATATCATGTAAATTTCTAAAAAAAAATTAATACTTGAAAAAATTCACGTTAATTTTTTTCCGAAGATTTTTCAATCCATAATGGTCCTGAGCCCTCCAGGACATCGTGTAAGAATCAATTTCCAGTTTATCCACCTAACGGGATACGACCAGAATTTTATGTCTTTGGAATTAAAAGTTTATGATTTTTAAACTAAGAATTGTATAAGGAACATCATCAGATTATCTGGACCAATCAGAAAAGCCTTTCACGGAAGTCATATGATTTTAAAAAAGTTCCGATTTTCCATCTGTATAAATAGAGAGATTTCCGGAAATAACAAAAATACTGCTACTTGTAAACGTCATGTAATCCGTACTCGTTGTATTGTGTTATCTTTTTCTATTTTTTTAGGTGTGTTTTTTCTGTAAATAATAAAATGACGACGAAAAAAATTGCTTGGGTGCTTATGATCACACTATAGAAGTGAAAACTTCTGTCTGATTTATTCCGGGCAAGAGTATCCATTTGTTTGGATGTACTATATTTTCTTTAACGATATTTTTGCAGTTCACTTTTTCCGTGTCATTCATTGAGGCATTTGTTTATTTTATCCACTTTCTGTAAAGTGCAATGTTTAAATAATTATGCATTCTCATATATTTTCATATGAGTATAGACGATTTAAATGTCAAATAGTTTAATTATATAAAATATTTATATGTAAATTACTTATGTAGATTATATTTATATAATACAGATGTTTATATGGAACTTACGCACTATCGCAACAATGACAATGCTCAAGACAATTCACCAAATGGTTAACCCTGATTTCCTATGTGTCGTACGGGCTCAATAAGCAACCAGATGCTTTTTTTTCTATAATGTTGCCAATAACGTTACGATAATACATAAGTGCCGTTTATATAACTTACATAACGCTGTACACTATGTAAGGCTAGGGAAACTTATGCTCCGAGAGCCATTTTCTTTTCTTAAAATTCTCTATGTAAACAAAAGGAGAGGTTTCGTACTTTTTCACAATTAATGCTTTTATTTTCTCGCAATTTCTTAATGGTAATCATGGATATAAACCAAAACTTTTAAAATGGCAACTTTCTCGCCAATTAACTTCATTAACATTTAGGATTTTAATACTTTTGGCCCATTTTTGTGCTTAAATGTTCTTTCAACTAAATAAAAAAATAGATCCCGTGTTTCGTTTCTTCTTACCTTCAAACATCTACATAATAATAATTTTTTCTCAAAATTATTATTCCTTTCCCTTCTCTCGTTCACTCGCTGGAGATGAATATAAGTTGACTGCTAATTGTAATATTTAAATAAAGAAAATTAATCTTCGCGGGAAAAAGTGCGCATGAAATTTTAACCTAAAAAAAAACACGAGCGTAAAAAGTTTTCAGCTGAAAACTAAGCGACGCGAGTACGATTTCCGACTAGAGTCTAAAACAATAGAGGGGTGTAATGCACCCGAACCAGAAGCTTCATTTAATTTCACTCTTCAGCAAAACGTGCCTAGAGAAGTTATCACTTCAAAAACTACCAAGCTCCCTCATCAATTCAGCTACAACTACATGACCAACATAGTTAAAAGTAGTGAAAGTTTTCTCAGCGATGTGTTTCATACTTATAGTTATCATTAACTAGATACACATTATACTAGAAAACAGGAACTATATATGTGAAAGCAAGTTTTACCCAACAAATAACCCTCTTCTATATTGTAATTGATGGGCTGTGATGAATGGCAAATGACACGAAGTGGCCTTTAAAAAATATCTTGCTTTTACAGCTTCCTTCATAGTGTTTCTATGCTCGTAAGTGTTTGTGAGCTCTACATATAGTTGATTTGTTTTCGGTAAATCAACATATATTATATTATCATTGTATAATATTAATCACTAAAACTAAGCAAAACGAAATTAGACTCTGTAAAGAAATGTAAGACACACTTGAATAGCGATATAGAACAAATCGTGTTTCGAAATAATAATTGATAAAGACCCTGTTGCTGAGTCTTCTCTTGCAATCAGTTTTAAAGGGATGTCTCAAAAATCAATTTGATCCACTTATAAAAATAAAATCCTCAAACTGAAACGCATAATTGTAAGAAAATAATGAAGATGCAGTAATTTGTTCTCATGTTTGAATTCATTAGATTCAGATACAAGCATATTGAACACTCAAGAAGGAACCAATCACTCATTCCTTAATAGTATTGAAATAATCGATTTCTGTAAATGCTTTGCTTGAAGTCTTTAATAAGGAGTACATCACAGTTTCCTGGGAGGTATTTATTATTTTCAAAAGCACGAGGGGAATTTTAATTGCATTGTAAATCAGAATATTTTTGTGTCAAGTTAATTTCCTCCAGCACATAGAAGCAAGTACCTTGCCTCTCATCTTTTATGAGAATTTGAATACCCCGTAATATTTTAGAAAAACATGATAATAATTAGTGCTTGTGTGTGTTATTCTGAGAGAAGTGTACATGTTTACGCAAAAAATTAAGAATTGCGAAAAAGATGGTTTATTAGTTTTATTTTTCCTTCTCTTAATTTGTTTACTCCTTTTGTTTACTTTGAAACACAAAGAAAAAAGTGTTATTGTATGAAGCGGAGAAGAAAAATTAGAATAGTTTGTAGAGGAACATTTTGTTGGTTTAATTTTTTAAGTCTCTAATTCCTCGAAGCATTGATTAAATAATGCAGTTCAGCTGCGAAAATTACATTAGATGTATTCAGGCTAATGTTATCGGTGGGAATAAAAATAATTTCTAATATGCAATAAATTACCCTGTTTTATAAATTACTTTCAATATCTTTAAACATAAATGAGGTATTTTACAAACATGTTTTGAATCTAACGAGATTTCTGGATTCAAACAAGATTTTAATTATTATAATATCCCCATGATTTATTCAAATTATTTTTAAGTAACGGCTTCATTTTTCAACAGAAATGGAGATTCATTCGAGCAGTATTAAGAAATTAACTATTGACAGGAAAATGAAAAAGTAAGTATTAATCTAGATTGACTTTGCTTGAATTAATTATTTTTTCGTAAAAAAGGAAAATTCTAAGTTATATTTTTTCCTAAAAGGGACTGTCTTTTAACAAAACGGGAAACATATTTTAGTTATCTGGAGAGATACAGAATATATTCATATGGATCATACCAAGTGGAAAAATAAGATTCAAAGTCTTTCATCTTTCCTTTATTTCCTGCAACAAATCATTAAAAATCTATTTCGATTCAAGAAACAAAGAAAAATTGAAACCATTTCAAAAATTAAATACTGGATTATACAAATACTTCATTTTCATCATCCATACACAAAATTATCAGTGAGTCAAAATTAGTTCAGAACGAAAAGAAATGTATACAATGATTCAAATCAAAAATCAGAGGAAATCCCACAGGACAAATCCTTCTGAAATCAGAACAGATTTGTGAATCGGAGACATTTTCCGGTTCTAAATCTCGATACAAAATTTTGGAAATTGACATGGATTTAGATTCGTTTCAACAATATGAACTTAAATAAATCCCCTGTACCAATACGTCTAGCGAGATGTAATTTTCCGTTTTGTAGAATATTCCAATAACTCAATTTTACTTCAACGAAAACATTCTTCCATCAGGAGAAATAACATCAAGGGAAATTTTAAAGGCTACAGAAATACGTTTATTGTCATTTTCTATATGTGAATGGGGAATATAAACAATAAATATATATCACTTTCAATAGAACACAGTTTTGTATTTTGCTTATTAAACACACAAATTTTTAAATTCAAATTGAATCGCTTTTTCAAGAAATGATGATTAGTTTTTAGTAAGGTATTTTTTCGTATGTCATCCTTCTTTCTTATAATAATTCAATTTTTATTTCCAGGAGAATTTTTTTGGTCATTTTAATTTTAGACTATCGACTTTATCTTTATTTGGTCCATTTGCAGAATTAGTTTCATTTAATATTAACATGAAAGCTGTATATAGTTTCATAAACGGAGCATACAGCCAAAATATATAGTAAGAAAACCTTTAAGCATCACTTCCATCTATTGAAAAAACTCTATTACATAATTAATTCAAGTTTATAAATGCTTATTTTTAAAAAATCGATCGATATCTGATGAATTATAAGAATTATACGGTCATATTTTGAAGTTTCTGGGGACTTTTAATGATAATTTTTGTCAATTTTTAGATCTACACTTATTCTACACTTAAGGCTTCCAGAGAGAGGTCTGTTTCTAATCAATTCAAAAGAAAATTTTGACCAGTATACTAAGAGAAACCAAACCTCTTAAAGACAATGAACATAAACGTGATTACATATTTTATTTTCGTGTTTACTGGTATCACATTAATAAGATTCAAAACTATTTCGCTGATAACAGCTAATAGAGAGTCGTTAATTTATTCAAGTGAATTATGTTTAATGAATACTTTAATGGCGTGTCCTGATCATCGATGACGGAGATGACCTTTATCTTATTTTCGTGCTAGTTCACTGATTGATTTTATTTTTAAACTCTCTTGTAAATGGAAGGTCATTCTTCCTCGTCCCTTTATATTTCGGTTGGAGAGAAGATTGCATATAAACCAGAGCTCCAATAAGAGGGCACGAAAACCCTACGTGGGTTGCACGAGCATATCGGAAAGCCGAAAATAAAAGAATATTTAAAAATTTATTAATTTATTGAAAGGAGCAAATCAAAATGTACAAATTCTAACATAATAAAAATAAAGTACACACATTTACACTGATATATTATACTTATAAATGTATCAGTTTTGCGAAATGTATTTGATAATTAATTTATCAGTACTAAATTTAGAACTGGTTTAATAATTATTTGTGCCTTAAATGGGCTTGTCTTGCAGAGAGAAGATTTTCAAAGGAAGTTTTAATATTAGATATTGTAACTAATTTTTTTCTTTCTGTATTTAGCTGAGATCTATATTTTGTCTTTTAAAAGCCACGGCAGAAAATCCGTTTTCGCTAAGGTAGGATGATGGAAATATGGAATTAGACTTAAGAAATAGATAATGAAGAAATAAATATTTAATTTAGGTAATTTTTTAATCTATTCCAATTTAAAAATTAAAAAGGAAAAAGAAGGAAATCTATCACTTAAAAGAAGCATGTACAAAATTTAAGACTTACCTTGATAATTTTTACTGTTTATAAATAAGGCCACATGGAATATTTAGCAATTAAGTACATTATTATTACATTCAGTCCCTTGTTATTGTAAGAGGGGTACGATGAAAATTATGATTGAAATTTGGGTTGCTAATTGAAAGTTTTAGAAGCACTGGCATATACAATAAATTGGATGTTTGAAATATGCATATGGTTTGGTTGAAGAACTTTGTGTTATATACATTTCAAATTTTTATAGAAAGTTTTGCTATCACAAAAAGTCTCCTACTAAATATATAATTTACAGACATATATTATTTAATTATAATTAAGTTATTCTATACCGAATGGAAGGGAATATGAAATTATTTGAACAGTAATTAGTATCACAAATTACGAACCATTCAAAGTCCTAAAATAGAATAATTCAGTAATTCAAAAATTTAGATTTATGAAGTGACATCAAGAAAGTAATCAAATCAATTTTAATAACGTTAAATGATTAAACTATGAGGAAAATACCGGAAATAACACCCCACTCTACCCCAATTTCTGTAATGTATTGTCTACGTAAGACTATCTGTGTTAACTGATTTCTACGCTTTAAAGTTATCAATATCAATACAAATCCTTTGAGTGGATTCATTATTTATAGGCTAGCACCAGTTCAATCAAGACTGTACCACAAGATTACCGTGTACACTTTCAGTATGACTATATACTCTAAAAATATGCGTTCATATTATTGTGTCGATTATTTGATTTTTAAACAAGAGTGTCTTACGAATATTGAATGAAGAACATTATTTCGATTTCAGAAAAATAAAATTAACAGAGAATCCACACATTCGATGTATATGTGTGTCGAAGTTATTAATGTTCCTTTGCTTTGTCAGCAAAATTAAAAAGTTGCTGTGATATTATGTTTGTGTTCCATTTGTAGGCTGTGAAAAGTCAGTTTTAAGTTGAAAATTCATCGGCAGGTTTATATGAGGTTTTTACGTAAAATACGCAAAAAAGATTCTGGGGCATTAAAATAGGTATAGGCTGTTATGTTAAACAGATACTGTATTGAATTTCATTACATGGAGGAAATACTTGCATTTCTTGACTCAGGGGTGTGAACTTTTTCTGGAGGCTGAAAATATAAACAATATTCAAATATATAACTCTTTAAATTAAAATTAAATAATTCGAATCTTTTACACATTATTTATAAAGAAATGGGGCTTCAGAAAAGTGTAAAATGATTAAAATATAATCATAATTTTGAAAATTATAAGCATATGAATATAAGAAATTATTTATAAGAAATATTACTTAAGTTTTACTACACGCAAGCTATTTTCAAAAGTATTAGCTTTAATTACTAGAAATAAGTTGATTTATAAAGTTAAATGTATCCTTATTACATCGTAGTAAATTTAAATAAATATAATAATAAATTATATTTTTAAAAAATAAAAACCATTATAATTTCAAAGTTTTTTTTAAAAATTTCAATATTTTTCAAATATTTTGAAATACAAAAGACAAAATATTTTTAATTTACTAGGGCTTAAAGTGTATAATACATTTTATAATTCTATAAAGCTTTATGCATCAAATGCTACTATTTTAGAAAATAACGTGCGCGCAGTAAAACTTAATTAACATTTCTTATAAAAAATTTCTTATTTTCATATGATTATAATTTTTAAAATTATGATTATATTTTAAACATTTTACACTTTTCTGAAGCCTCATTCCTTTATAAATAATGTGTAAAAGATTCAAATTATTTAATTTTAATTTAAAAGAGTTATATGTATTTGAATATTGTTTATATTTTCAGCCCTCCAGAAAAAGTTAACACCCCTGAGACCCCAAACATCAGCTGATGTGAAAAATCATGCAAGACATTTAATAGGGTTGACAATGAAAAAAAGATCAAACGTACTTTCTATTCGGTTTGTTTTCATTATTTTTTGTTTATATCAGTGTTATTTGTACCAGTAATTAAATCTCAACAAAACATTGAGTACTACGTCTGAACTCCGCAAGGGATAGTGCTTTCAACACTTAACAAAATACTCAAAGATAAGACTTATCCCAGAAATTCAGACCCTCCAAGCGATGCATCCGAGATTTTTTCCTCGGCAGATATCAGACGACGAGATTTCCTTTGGCATTGTTATTATTTTTCTACTTTGTTTCTTAACCTATTCCCTTCTATAGAAAGCTTAAATCTTCCCAAAGCTAAGACAAGTTTTCATTTAGATTTATACTTAAAGAAATATCTTTTCTACCCAAAAATTGGATAATCGCCAAAAAGGTCAAAAAGTGAATAATGTCTTTTTGTTATACTCTCCTCAGTATTAAAAATAACAGAAATGGTGGGATAAAGCTAATACTTTCTCTCGTCTTTGCTTTTTACGTTTTTCTCTTTTCAAAAAAGAAAAGAAAGATTTCAAGAAAATGTAACTCAAGAAGACCATGAACTCTTTTCCTAATTTTTCCCATTCTTTTTAAGTTCCTTCCCCTTTTACTTAATGCATTCATTTTACTTTTTAAAAGTAAAAGGTCTCTTTTCCCCTCCCTTCATCTTTGATTCTGAAAGAAGTAGAAAAAGTTTAAGAAGAATCTTTACATCTAATTTTAGGAGAATGTCGAGTTTTATAAATTGAAGAATTGGAAAAGCGTTATGGATTTGATGTATCTGCAAATGCTATAAGAAATACAAGTTCTTTAATATTTTTTTTAAACCGACTCTCTTCAGAAATTTTTGTTTTAAGTTATAGACACGGGAAGTTTCTATGTTTTTGCTAGGGCTTGCAATCCCGTGTTGTATTTTCAATCCCGGGATTTCGGGATTACGTTATCTAAATCGAGGGATTGGTCCCGGGATTAGGATTGGACTATTTATTAAAAATACTTACATGTTAGCATAGAAGAAATTGGATAATAAAACTGAAAATATAATTAAAAATTGATTTAATATTATTTTAATAAAACAAATAAAAAAATTAATTTATCATAAAAAAAACAAATAAAAATAATACCAAACGAAATTTTTAAAAAAAGCATTTCTTCATTTTTTGTGTTTTTGTAAATAAGCTTAAAAAACACTGCTCATCCAGCATTTCATCTTTGAAATGGCTTCTTATTTTTGTTACAAATTGTTCTGTCAAAGAAAATGCACGTTCGGATTCCTTACTAGTAGGTATTATCGTCATTAAATAGGAGCATGTTCTTGTCAGGTAGTCATCACGTTTCCTTCCATTTAAAAAAAGAGACATTTCTTTTTGAATTTTTGATGACAGTATCTCAAATCTAATAAACGGCATTGGTGCATATACCCCTTTGATAATTTTATTTAGTTCTTCTACTACACTTAATAGTTTTTGTATGTATAAATTGATCCAGTTACTGAATCAGAATGTGAATCAATTTCAAGTGTTACTTCATTTGAAATTGAAGATCCAGTTGCATGAGCTGTTAATAATGCAATAGGATTTGAAGTTTCTCAAATCTTCCAAACAAGTCCGCTATTAATTAAAGACATTTAATTGAAAAGGAATTGTGATAAAATTTATTCTTGATATGTTGCTTATATTTTTGTTTAAGCATTGCAGTGAGCCACTTAGATATGTGTAACGTTCTCCCATACGAGAAATGAGAGCTGTGCATAGATTTTTTTTTACCTATAGCACTTATAATTGCACACAAAAATTCTACGTACATATTTCATAAACAAAATATAAATTTTGGCTAATTAATTTCGTAGAAAGTTTTGGTAGAAAACATTTTTTAAATACAATTCAGACAAAAATTAAATCCCGATATTATTTCAATCCCGGGATTGGAAAAACACTGTGATCTCGGGGCTAAAAACCCTACTAGATATCTTCCAAAAATTCTAATTGCCTCTGTCCAAGTTAGCTGACACTGGACAGCCTGAAGGTGGGAGAAATGTCCATTTTCTGACCCCACTCGTGATGGGGAGAAAGTTACAGAAGAAAATAAGAGAAAACATATCAAATTTCATGGTTTAACATAGACACTCACCTTAAAACCTTCAAGGTTCAACACATAAGAAAACTGACTTTAAACGCATACAGTACAAAAAAGTAAATAAGATACAATAAATGTAATACCAAATTCACAATACTTTGAAAAAAATTTTCAAATTGTGATTTGAAATAATTTAAATCAAATCCCGGGATCCTGGTATTTGAAAAAACCACCGGGATTTCGGGATCCCGGGGCTGCAAACCCTAATTTTTTCACCAGATTTTTAGTTGATGGTACACTTTGTCAGGATAAAAAATGGAACTCAACTTATCGAAAAATATTCCATTAAAAATATGATTTTTTGTTCAATTAGAATTGCTTACATATACACTGGTTATAATAAATGAAAGAATAATCACAAAACGAATACTCTTAAAAAACAAGTCAAACTCAATGTTCCTTTTCATCTGTAAGTAGAAATTCGAGCTAAAACTGGCTGAGAAGTAATCTTCAGAAATTTTTGCATGGCCTATAGTTATAATAGTTTTCTGATATATTAGTTCTCATAATACTTTAATAGTATATTTACTATGGTATTTTTATACACGTTGGAAAAGACCGAACACACATTACAACTAATCATCAAAACTCATGCAGAAATATTAGTCACAGGAAAGTTGATAACAGAAAAAACAAATATGAATCGACCAACGAAACTAAATGGAAAATTATAATTTTAAGACAATAGGCTTATTAAATTTAAGCTATGAAATTTTTCTGAACTTAGAATGTGTTGCAAATAAATACAAGTTTCATATGAATTAATTCATAAGTAAAATATATTGAAAAGTTACAGAAATCATAAAATAACTTCTGTTTTATTTGATGTAAAGGTTATATTTTTTTAAGAAAATCTCAAATCATCTCAATTTCATTCCGTAAAAAATTCTGCAAAACAATTTCCTAGCAAAAAAAAAAAAAAAAAAAAAAAAAAAAAAAAAAAAAGGCTCTTTCTCGCTTTTTACATTTTAGTTA
Organism: Trichonephila clavata; assembly: GCA_019973975.1. NCBI lineage: Eukaryota > Metazoa > Arthropoda > Arachnida > Araneae > Nephilidae > Trichonephila > Trichonephila clavata. The sequence continues at coordinate 22,231 of BMAO01005443.1, forward strand.
AAAATTGAGAACTATTTTACATGTATGAACTGCTGTCATTTTAAGTGCTGTAGTAGTTTCACTTAACTTGAAAATGCTAAATTCAAGATTTATGCGTTAAGAATTATTTACACCTTTACCATACCAACATTCTAAAAGTCACCAATCGATTTCATGTAGAAATAAACCAAACATATACCTTTGGTGGATTTATTCTTTGCAAATGCATAATTTTAGCTTAAAATTTTTATTTAATTTAACTTTTCAGCTGTGCAGGAAGCGTATTTGTACTTTTGAACTTGTTTAACTTTTGTGGTCCATTGCAATAAGAAACGCATATTGCACAGTTGATTTCGGTTCCATTTAAATTCGGGAATACGCGTTACTTTGGAGCCACAAATATATATTTATTAATGACCTTGGGGACACTAGAATGGGATTCATTTGAAGTGTAATACACGAAGAGAAGTGCTCGGTAACTCGTTTAATGAAAAGTGTACGGTATGAATAACATTCTGTCTGCATTTGTCTGTTCAATCTGTATTGAACGTTTCCAAGCTTTTGAAGTAGGTTGTCCTATTTTAATGGATATGTTACCGGCAAAGTATGAAATGCGGGCATTCTATACAATGCCGGACAATTTTAGGCAAAGTATGAAATATGAGATTGATTACATACTTTGCCTAGGCATTGTATAGAATGCCCAGGCATTTTATAGAATGCCTAAAGCTATTTAGGCAAAGTATGAAAAAAGGTCATGATAAGGATATTATATCAATGACTTACATTCCTAAAAGTACAAATGTTATTCTGACAAAATAATGAGACTCCCATTAAAAAAAATTATTGTTAAATTGTGATTTCACATATACTTGGTATTAAAATTCCTTCAGAGGTTCCAAGTTGATAGAAACCATCCTATTTCTCACTCATTACAAGTCCCAATATATTGGCATTCGGAAAAAAAATCAATGTTTTGTATTACAATACCTTTTTTTAAAAAATAATTTTCTGTTTTTTCTGGCAAATTTCACGTAGGTGGACGTACAGTTCAAGATCATAACAAGTAACATTTTTGTATTTGATTGAAAGTTCTTTCAGAATTCTATCATATCCCCAGAATCATGAAATTAATTTTGCTCTTGGCAAATTAAATTCCTAGAACAAGCTCACATCGTCAAACTGGGTGTCAAAATTACCGGCGGCAATTGGTATCGCTTACATGATGCCACCCTAAAAAGGGATACCAGCCCCTGGAGAATGTACTAGGTCTGAAAATGGTAAAAATATGAATCTGCAGCCCCATTATGAAAAAAAAAAAGAATCCGTGACGTAATACTGTATAGCAGTTCTTCCCCACATTTTTCTCTTCCGGACCAGTCAACGTTTGATAATTTTACGGCAGCCCGCTTAGGGTGGGACGTTGATTATTTATATTTTAAATGGTTTTGATTTTATAATTTAATTGTATTTAAACATGCCTTCAGAGTAAAATTCAGTTGCACCAAAAAATAATTATAAAATGATTTCACATAAAATGTAAAGTGATTTCCATGGAAAGTCGCACAAACACGAGAAAAATACACCCCAGTAAATATAATGGAAATAATTTAATGCTCCTTGTGAGTGACCTGATACCCTTTATCCACGGAACAAGGGTTGGGGACCACTGTGCTGACGCTTTCTTTAACAGTTTAAATGAGTTTACTTTTATTTTCCGCAAACATCACATCATAGCTATTCAGCAACCAATAGTCCCTGGGTTTCTTCTTAGTAGTCATTTTAGCATTTTTATATCAGTTATTAACTTCTAGTAAGTAATTTCAGTTAAGAAAAAACCTTTTTTTTTGGATCAGCAACTCGAATTTTAGGCAACTAACCGTTGAATAGTTGTTTCATGTCTATGGACCATGGGTCGGCAACCTTTTAGCTGTGGCGTGTCAAACCAATCTACCAATATGATTCAGCGAACCACACAGTAGAGCATTTGAAACAATTCAAAAATTTACAAATTTGTTTTGCAAAGTGACACTGAGAATTGTTTCCGCGTGCCACATGTGGCCCGTGTGACATAGGTTGCCGACCCCTGCTTTAGACCATGTCTCATTCTCCAACACTATAGCTTGCTTCTCCATTTTTAGGTAGCACAGGAAAAAAAACCAATTTTTGGTTGAACAAGTTTAAGTAAAATTGAGTATTTTGACATTTCCGAACAAACAGCAATGTACAAC
>BMAO01005443.1:73305-106645 GCA_019973975.1 Trichonephila clavata
TAGTTATTTCATGAAATACCTAGCTATTCTAAGAAATAACTGAATAATACACTTAAACGGTAACATATATTAAAGTCAAGAATCTATATCTACAGTTATTTAGTACGGGACACAAAGTTTTAGATAATTAATTTCCTTTGCTTATTGCGTAACATATTAATATCATATTTATATAATCAAAAGTAATAATAACGTGTACAAATACTTATAATCTTAAGTAACTAAACAGTATTGCGAGAAATATTAGCCACAGTATTATAAAACCAACTCTTGGCCTTAGGAACTAATACTGCAGGGAATAAACAAGATCAGCTAATCTGCATTTGTAATATAGCTAGTTTACTGGGTTAGATGGAAAGGAGGAAATACTATAAATACGTCATTGTGTGTGTTTGTTAGAAAATAAAATACATCCATATAATTATTTTAAAAAATTATATCAGAAAAATAATAAAACTATTTACTTATTGTAACAATTAAAAATATTTTGTGTGAGATATTATTAAAATAACTAAACATAAAAACACAACTTATCGTCATAGTGACATCTCCCCCAATACAAAACAAACTAAGAGCAGTATCGCATAAAAGTAAAAATTAGTAAATAATAAGATCAATTATAAGTAAATCTATCTATCTATCTATGTATATATACATATATATATATATAGAGAGAGAGAGAGAGAATTTTAGAATGAAGAGGGCACCCATACATAGCAATTCTAATATATATATGCATATATATATATATATATATATATATATATATATATATATATATATATATTATTTTCAGTAATAAAGTTGACTTTACTCCTATTTTTAATTATTATCCACCCTATTTGAAATTAATAAAAACCAATTGCAATATAGAGTCAGCAAATTTCCTTGATCTATAATTAAAAGTAGAAAATAATATGCTAAAAAGTAATATTTTTTGATAAAAGAGACTTTTAATTTTAATGTTATAAAAATACCATATTGGAATTGTACCTTTCACATTTCAATTTTTAGAAATATCATTCTAAATCATATAAAAAGAAATAATGATTTAGTATTTGAAGAAGTATTGAGAATTAATAATTATAACAAATTCTTTCAAAGTTGCCTAGACTATAACTATCCAGCTAATTTTATATATAAATATATGTCTTCAAAGTTATAGCTATTTAATTACTTTTATTTAATGTATTCATTTCTATTTAGTTTATAGTATATAATTTTCTTAATATATTCTTATATTAAATTTAGTTACTAAAAATATATATTGATGGCGCCATTATTCTTAGTTTTGCTGTTTTTGTATTGAGTCAGTACACTCGTGGAATCTGTATACATCGGGTAAGATTATAGTTTCTTTGCTCATTTACATTATTGTTAATTATGGTTATGTTCATTATTAACCTCTCTTGCAAATATTTTTGTTTATACATATTTATATTTGTCTATTTCTTCCGGATTCATATAGTAATTTAATATTGCAATGTATTGCAATGTATTGCTGTTATATTCACCCACGTGGGTTTTAGGCTTTTGCCTTGGTTTATATCCGGAGCTATTATGTCGAAAATTTCTGCTGAAGGAGAAGATTGAGATCTCACAACATTTTTTAATCCTGTTTCACTGTCCTAAACCAGTGACAGCTCCGAAAATCATAATAGTTTTTTCCACTCTAACTAAATTTCTCTTTTTTTTTGGTTTGTCATGGTTCCATGTTCTTGGTTCTTTCGGTCTGATCTTAAGATTCTTAGGATTTATTAGTCTTCTTTTTAATTTATTTACTGCTATATATATATATATATTTAACATGTAATTATATTTTAATATTTGTGTATTTTCAATTCTAAATGGTTAAAAATTTTATATTATATTCACAATAAAATAACTGTGTTCCTTTAAAATAATTTCTTTATATATAGGATTCGGAATATAATATATATCATTAATACACATTTTTTACTGGCTAAAGTACCTATCCATTTCAGGTGTGAAATTTTCAAAAACTGAAATTCAGCTATTGCAGCCTCAATAATATTTTTAAAGATGTTAAAAACCAATGAAAGGCAGTATGCTAAAAATGTAAAATAATTTTAAACGAACTGTAATTTGACCTCAAGGATAACGAATGAATTAACAGAAGATACTTGAATCTATAAGAAAAGAGATTAACACTTTAAAAACTTAATAAAAATGAATGACTGAAAATATCAGTAAAAATTATGGCAGAAAAGTAAGTTTCTGCCCTGAAGTAATGTGAAATAAATAAACAAAAAGAGAAAAAAATTACTTTGGATATCCTACAGCATTCACAAAATATTATTTTAAATAACGTTTATTAGACACTCTTCATTTTGAAAACAAATTAAACAAGTGTGAACTAAAATAAAAAAATACTATCAAAACATTTAAAACAGTACCTTGAATTAAACTAGGATCAACAAATAAGTGGAGAAAAAACAATACATAAAACATAGTGTTAAATTTTTTTAAAAAAATACTTGATTGCAAATGTTTTATTTATCACAGGAAGGTCACTTCATTCAAACTTTATTTTACTCATGGCAATCTGATTTTATCGAAAAACTTATTTTTCTGGCAGTTGGCCAACATTGCAAGTTCAACCAACAGATTAGCTGGACTGTTAAAAGTATATAGCACACCTCTATCATTTCAATTAATGTAATTCAAAGTAATAATGTTTTGTATTCCCTCACAACTGGTTTGGATTTGGTAACTATATTCTCAATTGAAGAAATATTTCAAAGACTTTTTTAAATTAAGTTATTAAGTGGACCTCTTTTTCTTCACAGCAATAAAATGTATTTTTAAAACCAATTTATATAAGACAGTGGAAAACAATTTCTTACTTACAAAGCAAATACTCTCCGATTTTTTTTTATTGTTTTACTTTACACTATCATTATTTTTTTCCCCACAAGTACTTATTTCTTTTGGAAGGCATCATTTTGAGATTTATTTCCAGTTTTTCTGATTTCTCAATTTTATGTCGCTTATTCGTAAGGTTTAAGAACTTATATTCTGTGAAGTAATACAATTAATTCTCCAATAATGTTCAACTCTTTCGTTTATTTTATTGGGCTTTTCCTATTTCAAATGTAATTTGAAGTATTTAATTTGAATAGTTTCAATGTTACACCTATTAGCATGATTTATAGCATTAACCTCGACAGTCGATTAGTCATGGCCAACGTTGTCAAGTCGTGAATTTGAGCCCTGGGGGCTCAAAAGACCTTTCGAATAGAAAGGCTGAGCTGATGCACACTCAATCAGTCGAAGCTCAAAGTACCCATGTTTGAGTGATGTGGAATTTTTTGGTGAGTGAATAGACAGATCAGATTTTCTTCTGTTCTCTTGAATGAGGTTAAGATTTATGGGGTCCGTCGCAAATAGTTGCCAAGTGCAAGGTCAATAAGAATGAAATAAAATGTTTTATAAATTGGCAAGATACTACATAGCCTGCAATAGGCGATGACATTAATTAAAACACAATTTCCTATTTCAAAGTAGCTCATTTACCAATTTCTCTCTGTGAATTCAATAAAGGGCATATTGTTGCCAATTCAGGTAGATGATTATTTTTAATTCTAAACTTATTTACGATAGGAATATAATGTGTTTTTATGTTTTTAAATTAAAATTCTATTGACTGGTATTAATGACAAATTATTCGTCAAGTGCACGAATTATAATTTATTAAGGGTTAATTAATAAGAATTAAGAATTTATTAATAATATTTAAAAATTTATTGATATAATTAAAAATGTATTAATAATTAAGTTTTTTTAATGATAATTAAAGACTTATTTATAATAATTACAGATATAGTAATAATTAAGGATTTATTAATAATAATTAATGATTTAATAATAATAATTAAAGATTTATTAATAATACTTAAAAATTTATTAATATAATTAAACATTTATTAATAATTTAGGTTTTATTAATAATAATTAAAGACTAATTTATAATAATTACGGATATATAGTAATTAAGAATTTATTAATAATAATTAAGGATTTATTAAAAATAATTAATGATTTATTGATAATAATTAAGGATTTATTTATAATAATTAAAAATATATTAATAATGAAGGATTTATTAATAATAATTAAGGTATAATAGTAATAATTAGCAATTTATTAAAAATGAAGAATTTATTACTAATAATTAAGAATTTATTACTAATAATTAAGAATTCATTACTAATAATTAAAAATTTCTTATTAATAATTAATATTTTATTATTAAAATTTAAGGATTTATTGATAATAATTAAAAAATTTTAATAATAACTAAAGATTTATTAATAAATGAGGATTTATTAATTTATTACTTAATTCAGACGTATAAACATTTGTTAGATAATAGATAAAAAAAGAACGCATGAATACATTGTCTCAAGAAAGGATCAAAATTTTATATTAAAATATTAGAAAAATAATGTATTAAAAATTATCGACACATGATGATGGTAAGTACATTTAGTTGTGGTGAAATGAATCAAAATTTGTCTCTTCTTTTATGTTACCTGAATTATCCATCACTTCTGTGCTTACACCTAATGAATACTTTATGTTTATTAACCCTCCGCTAGAGGCGCGCTTCAAAACGTTCCCTCCATAAGCGAGTGACATCTCTCAGATGCATCACTTCATACTTACGTTTGAAGATGATTTAATCATTTTATTGGTGAGATTAAAATATAATTGGCAAAAATTAATATTTAAGATATAATCACAAGAAATTGAGAAATATTTAAACGAAAAATATCAAATATAATGGTTAGTTATTCCCGTTTCACCACTGCTTACATTTTAAGATGCCTTGATGCAGTCTTCACAAATCACCTTGCAATGTTCAAGGCACATAGATTTTTGGTATAATACGTAAAAAAAAATTAATAATCTGTTCTTGATGTCCTTTCAAGAGGAAACAGTACCTTCTCCTCCAAGTTCCTGATGATGTTTCTCTTGGCTTTTCGACTTGAATGGGGCATTGTATATCAGATATTTCTTCAATCATGAGTCAAAATGAACGAGTAAGTTCGTGACCCATTTTTCCCAGATCTGAGTGATTCGATCCCCACATAGATATTTTGGGAGTTCTTTCGAGCTACATTTATTATTGTATAAAATACAGTCACTGGCTAGGCGCACGGTATCTCTCAGATGCATCTCAACTGCCAGCAAAAAAGAAAAAAAAATCAATCATACAAAAGTTACAAAATACTTGTTTCGATTTATTTTCGTATAAAACTGAAAACTACTCTATTTTACAAGAAAAATCAAAATTATATATAACGAAATAGTACAAAGTCATAAAAAGTGACTTCGTTGGGCACGCTGTATCTGTCAGATTCAATGGCTTCTACGACCGAAATCTGAAGAAATCACCCTCGTCCTTGACAATGAATTCTAAGGCAAGTGACGAAAGGTTGATAGAAGTGGGGAGTCCAACCCACCGTGTGGGCGCTACACCGAAACTATTTCCGTTATGTATATGAGAGATTCACTCGCCTAACGGAAAGTTAATGGCATTTTGTAAAGTTCAGTTATTTTCCGAGACATTTTTCTGCATTGCCTTTTTTTTTTATCAGAAAAGCACTTAATTGTTTAACTAGCTAAATTGCTAGGCTTAATTTTTTTAAAAATAAAAACAATATTCTTGATATAATAGCTGAATTGTAAGGAGAGTAAAACCCGGTACAAAACAACGTATAGAAAAATATAAAATAATCTCTTTTAATGTGTGCACTCATTATATATCTACAACGCACTTTAAGACCTCCCAACACTACTTGGGATCAATTTTCGCTAATCACCCCCTTTGTTGCGGATCTCTACTCCATGAAAGGAACGCGCCCGCTAAATTTCAAGGCTGCATGCCTAATAGTTGAAAAAAAGGGAATATTTATCTAGCAAAGCCCTTTGGGAGTCGATTCAAGTAAAAACGGGAACTTGCTCAATAGATGAAGGAAAGAGGGTAACCACACCATATAAACTCCCTTGATCGTACTGGAACTGGTTTCTGAGTTTTAACAGTACGCATACAGTACACTTTCTTTTACAATATACTAGCTGTTACACCCGTTCACGCGGGTGAATTGAAAAATTAAACAATACAGATTGAAGGATAAAGAAGTTTTTAATGAGTTAATTTCAAGGTAATTGCAAATTAAACAATAAAAAGCGTTTTGCATATCTCAACTGCACAAAAAAATTGTATTTGTTAAATTTAAAATCTGGAGGTCTAATAGCTGATATAAAGGATTTTTTTAAAATTTTATAACGCCCCGTAACTCTCTTGTGGGCCAACTTTTGAAAACACCTTCCTAAGCTAATCTCTGTTCAGCAAAGGTAACACATTGTTACAAATTTTGTGTAAAGAAAGTTTAAAATAGAGTAAATAATTTATATCTAAATGTATAATACGTTAATATTATTTTCTGTTGTATTTATTTTATGTTAAAATTATAATATTCGCAAGTAAATCCGTTTTTACATTATAATGGCAATTCACTGGAATTATGCCAACATTTGTTGAGTTGACATCATTTTTGGTGGCCACGGTGGCAACTCTGCGATTGATTGAACGGTGTAGATCCTTTGCTGTAGCACCACCTGGTGCGCAGCTGCAACAAAGAAGATAGTACAAAAACCATCTCCACAAAAAATACATATACATGCCAACTTCCATAGTGATAGGTTGAATGGTGTAGGAGTGAAGCGATTATATATATATATATATATATATATATATATATAATTCTCTTGTCACAGTGTTTGTAACCAAACTCCTCTGAAACGACTAGACCTATTCTTATGAAATTTTGTGCATATATTCAGTAGGTCTGAGAATAGGACGTAAACTATTTTTCATTCCGATTTTGCAATTAGTTGAAAAGATATTAATTAAAAACCTTAAAACGCGTAATTGTTTTCCCCCTGTGTGTTGCTTATTTCGCCGTTTATTTCGCTTGGCGCCGTTAATTTCGCGCCAGATGTGTGACTTTTCTCTGTTCTACGGTCCAAATCACCCTGCTCATGGGTTACAATAGTAAAATGTGTGTCTATAGGAAATCAAAAATCACCAAATTTGGCGAGTGAAAAGTCCCCTCCCCCCCTTGTTTTTGTGCATATCTTTAATTCAAAAATTCATATATTGCATCGGTTTATAAAACAAAAATATCAAAAATATTTGCGAAAAACTTAATCTTTTTTACTTCGTTATCATTATTTCAAATAAGTGACACGAGATAAATGAAACCCGGACCGATTCTTTTGAAATTTTGTACGTATATTCAGTAGGAAATAGTTGTTGCCTGGGGACTTGATGTCATACAAATCTATTCATGCAGTTTGCGATATCAGCAAAGCTGTAAAGTATCCAGCAGAGTTTTTGAGCTCATTGGATTTGCCAGGCATGCCACCGCACCATTTACAAATGAAGGTTGGATCTTCGGTTGTTTTGCTTCGTAATTTGAACCCACCACGGCTGTGCAATGGCACGTGATTAGTGATGAAAAAATTTAATGAAAACGTTGTCGAAGCTAGCATTTTGAATGGCAAGTTCCGGGAATAAGATGTATTACTACCACGATTCCATATTATTTCCACAGATGTGCCAATTGAATTCAAACGGATTCAATTTCCAATTCGATTGGCATTCGCAATGACAATCAATAAATCTCAAGGCCAAATGAAGTTTGTTTATGGCTTAGATTTGGACACACCGTGTTTTTCACACGGACCATTACACGTGGCATGTTCTCGCATGGGTAAACCATCCAGTTTGTTTGTGTAGGCTAAAGATGGGCTCACTAAAAATATCGTACACTCCATTGCACTAAGAGACTGATAATGTTTTTTTTAACTGTCATAATTTGTTATAGAGATGTAATTTGAAAATTATTAGTTAAAACAATAAAAGTACAAAGAATTCAAAAAATGAATGTTTGGTGTTTTGTTACCTTTATAGGCCGTCATCGTTCACAGCCTTCTATTTCTCTTTCAGTCATATATCACATCCCCACACACTTAAAATGAGTTAGTTCTTTTATTTGACTACCAAAATATTCACTAGAAATAATTTATATGGCAAAACAACGTTTGTGTGCAGGGTCAGCTAGTATAGTCTTTATATATAAAATATACGTGTCACAGCGTTTGTCCGCAATGGACTCCGAAACTACTCAACCGATCATAAAACAATTTTGCGTACTGTGTGTCATTTCGTTCAACTTAGAACATAGGATGGTTTTTATTTCAATTAATCACGCCATAATTTTTTTTATTGCCGGAAATGTGAAGAATCCGAAATTCGTTGCCAGATTCCCGTAAGGGAATTATCATAAAATGTGGCATTGCTCATGCGTCTGTGGAAGCAGATATTACAAACCAAAATGCACGAAAATTAGATGCCTGGCGTATTTCGGGGTGTGGAATCTGATTTTAGAGTCAGTTTCCAAAAATAACCGTAACTTTGCCGGATAAAGCGGCCCGACCGTATCTTAGACACACCATAACAGGGGCTTGCATTAAAAGCCTTAAATCGTGAAAACTTGGACCCTGGCGTACTTCAAAATGGATAATCCCAATCTGATATCCAGTCTGATAAATAACTGTAACTTTGCCGGATAATTCAAGACGACCATTTTCAACACAAACCGTGGCAGGAAAAGTGCGTTTCTGTTATAATTCGGGATGGTGAACGAGAGTTTGAAATTGAATTTTAGAAATTCCTGTAACTTTGCCAGATAATGTCGGACGTCCCTAATGCCCCTTCCAGGGACTGAACTTGCCAGCTCAGGGGAACAAAAGTAATTTCCAAATGCATCTAAGGACGGGAAACGATAATTTGAAATTATATTTCAGAAACTCCACTAAACTTGCCGGATACTGTCTTAATTAGGAGAAAAGGCAAATGATTCGAGTTCCGCGTCCAGATTTTCATTATCTCTAGCGACTGAACTTGCCGCACTGGAGCATCAAAAGTCAGCTCCGTGTGCATTTCGGAGTGTGAACATAGAATCTGAAATTGAATTTTTGGAGTTTCGATAACTTTGCCGGATAATGCCAGTCGACCGTATTTTAGACACACCGTAGCAGGGACTTGACTTAAAAGCCTTGGATCATGAAAACTTTGTCATTGTGTATTTCAAAATGGATAATCTGAATCTGATATTCAATCTGAGAAATAACAGTAACTTAGCCGGATAATTCAGGATGACCGTCTTTTAAGCAAACCGGGGCAGGAGCACACCTTAAAGTCTTGTCGTGGGAAAAGTGTATTCTTGGTGTAATTTGAGATGGTTTAAGCTAGTCTGAAATCGAAATATAGAAATTCCTGTATTTTTGACAGATAACGCCAGGGGATCGGTATATTCTCGAACAGCAGTACCAGCCTATCTTGCCGACGTAAAGTGAGTGAGTGAGTGAATATTAACGTCGCACTTTTCAGCTACACGAGGACTTTTGGCGAATGACAGCGTAATTTTGAACCATGGTCAAGTGACGCGGACGACACCTGAGCTGGCACGCCTTCTCCTAACTACCACACCACACCAACGGGAGGACGTATGAGCTCTCGACAGATTTGACATGAATCGCTCCCCTATACGGCGGGTTTTCTGTGGTACTGGGCTCGAATTCATGACTCGCTAGCCATGATCCGATGCCTTGACCACTTGGCTACCGCAGCCACTGCAGACATAGAGACGAAAAAATGGATCTTAATTGTATTTCGAAACTGGCGATCCGAATATATATATTCTCAATCCAATTCAATATAATCTCATATCTACGTCAAATAATGCCAGACGAAAGTATTTTGCACGAACTGTGGAAAAAACTTGATTTAATTCTTGAGGAGAGAGAAATGCTTTCCTGGTGTTTTTCTGGATGGGAAACAATAATAATGTCAAATGGATTTTAGAAACTCCCGTAACTGTGCCGTATAATGCCGACCGATCGTAATGTCCCCCTTCAGAGACTGAACTTACAGGAGCAAGGGCGTCGAAAGTGGGCATCAAGTACTTCTCGGGGTGGGAACGAGAACCTGGATACGGATTTCAAAAGCTTCGGTAAATTATCTGGATATTGCTGGAATGAGGTCAAATAGCTTTGTGTTCGAGTTCCACCTCCAGATTTTCATTCCCTGTAGCAACTAAACTTTCAGGTGCAGTCGAGAGAAAATATGATTGCAATAGGGAATTGCATCTTCGTGCATTGTTGTCACTGTGTTAGATGGAGGAAAAAATGCACATTCCACATCAGCTGCCATTGAACATTCTTAAAATACAAGATGAAATGTGTACCATTGAAAAAAAGTGTGGATTGGCTACAGTATTACAAATGAATTGTCATGATCAGGGATAATTGTACCATGAACCATAAACATTCACTCAAAGCAATACATAGAGCTTTGCAAGATGTGAATTGCAACGAGAGAATATTCGGTGTTGTTGCTGTATTAGTGTCTGATAATTTCCGACAGGTATTAACAGCCATTACATGCTCTACTTTTGCTCACGAGATTAACGCCTGTTTAAAACAACTGTTTTGATGGCGAAACGTGGAAACACTTCGACTGACCATAAACACTCGAGTACATTTGCAAAATGATCAATCTAAGCAAATATTTCCTAACCAAATACTGAATATCGGAAACGGTGAAGTAGAACTTCATCCCAATACATAATGCATGAAATACCCAGACGATTTCCGTAATGTTCTTTAGGCAAAAAGGAACTGATTGAGAGTGTCTTTCCGGATATACAGTATAATTATCTTGATAATTATTGCCTCTGTAATCCTGTTACTTAATCAGAAAAAATGTTGATATTGTGATGAAATAAAGTTTCAGACACAAGTTTGTAGCCAGTTGATCCAATGATTTTAAGCCAATCGACACTATTGTTGATAAAAACAAAACTGTAAATTTTTCAACCAAGTTTTTGAATTCTCTAGATACAATATATCAGGAATGTCACCACATAATCTTCGGTTGGTTCCCTGCTTTTTATCTGCGTAACTTAAATTCACCTAGATAATGCAACGGTGCACGTTTGATCATCAAAAAATTATACCGGGAACTTCTTGAAGCAAACATTTTGACTGCAAAGTTTGAACGAAAATTCGGTTCTGCTACTACGGAATTTGTTGCCACGCGTATTCCACTGATACCGTCAGAATCTCTAATACCATTCAAAATTCTTCAATTCCGATTCGTTTGGCTTTGGCGATGACCATAAATGAATCTGAAACCCGAACAATATTCATTTGATACCTGTACTTAGAAAAACCATGTTTCTCGAATGGGTTAGCTATTTGAGTTAGCAAAATACGGGTTACCGAAAAATATTGTGCACCGATTAGCGATTAGTTGTATAGAATTATTTGTTGTTATACTTTAAAATGATAAAAATATTTTTAAAAATTGCAAAGAATCAACGTTATTCACCACATTTATAAAATTAATCCTTCATATGTTGTTACTTTTCGTTAGTAATTCATGCATTATACTACACTCAAGTAGGAGATGAATGAAATGCAAAATTGAAATAATTTGTCTTATACTTTATTTCAACCCTCCAAAATTATAAACGAAGATTAATTTGACTGCATTGAATAGCTTAGAATAATATTGAACTAACGTATTAAAACAAAGCCACAGCAACGCGTGGCCGGATCAGCTAGTATATATATATATATATATATTGATTGATTGATTGACTCTAATGTTTTGCAAGCATTTTGTGATTACTTAGAATCCAGCTAAAAACAAAAAATACTTTTTCTTGTTTTCACTCTAGGGTGCATTTTGCATTTGGACCAACGCTTAAAGAAATGTCTCAAGGCTTGTAAAAAATTAAGTCTATCAAAAATTTAACCAATATTTGATGAATTTGGTTTTAAATGATTTCATGTTTGTTATGTAATCCTTTGATTGAGCGTAATATTGAGCATTTCAAATAAACATGAGGGCTATTGATGGCAGGATTAGTAATTTTGGAAATCGGTCAAGTAAAGAGGATACCTGAGCTTGAATAACTCTCTCGTAATTTCCGCCATGCCAACGTGAAAAGTTTGAAGTTGAACAGATCCAACTTCCACAAAAGACGATGGAATTTTACTGTCACAAGGATTTGAACCTGTGATTCGACAAAAATAAATTCGCTCACGAGTTTGTGACCTTGACTATTCGGTTACTGCGACCATTATGGAATCATGAACAAATTTGAATTTTTACACTCCTATTCTAATCGTTTCTTTCTCAGGCATGCTATGAGTTTGAGCCCAGCGCCACAAAAGACCCGCCATGTAGGGGAGAAATGCATGTTAAATCTATCGAGAGCTCAAATGTCCTCCCATTGGTGTGGTGTGGTACTTAGGAGAGGAGATACCATATCAGGTGTCATCCTCCTCACTTAACCATGGTTCAAAATTACGAGATCCGTTGCCAAAAGCCTGCGTGGAGCTGACGTTAATATTCAGTCACTCACTCACTCTAATCGTTTCTTTCAGATTATGTAAAACAAGTATCGATTAATTGCTTTCGATGTTAAAAGCCATAAAATTGGATCAGTGCACCTTCATCTCGTTTTTATGTTGACATTTGAGTTATTCACCAAAATAATTTTCAAAATAGAATTATAATTAGAAATGCGCTGAGAGTTTATAAGAGTTTAAACTTACTTATAAAAATTTAATACATGAAATCATTTGAAAATAGAAAAATAGTAAACTTACAATTGCATTTATCTAACCAGAAATTCCTAAGTAATACCTATAACTAAGGCCCTATTTAGGAGTTAGTCGGTTTCGAATAAAATTTTATGCATACACGTGAGGGTTATTAAATATGAAATACAAATATTAAGACATAAAAATAAGTATCATCACAACTCAACTAATTCCTGAACCAATTTAACCGAAATCAATGACAGTCAAACCTTTATTTTTTTTTTCACAAAATTGTTCTGGTACTTAAAAAGTTTTTATATTTTAATGTCTCTTCTTACAAAATAGCAAAGTACAGCTGCGTTAGTTATCTTTTATTGTGTTTCTCTTTATTATTAACATTTGAGAGAATCAATTTTTTCCCTCCAGAATGTTCGGGGAAAAGGCACATTTTTCATTGCATTTCACGAAGAATCATGCTTAAAAGAATTCGCATAGAATAATTTAATTTTAATTTTCAATTTTAAAGTTTTCCCTCTGTTTTTTATTTTAAAATTATTTAACACAGAAAAACCCTAAATTTTTACTTTTTATACGTAAAAGTACATCCTATGAAGAATGTTTCATATATCTTAAAAGAATTTCTCTCATACTCACAAAAAATTTCAAATTCATGCCTCTTTTTCAAACGGTTAAAAATTGTATATGCGTGAGTCTAATTTGAAACATGGCGTAATACTAAAAAAAAAATTTTACATTGCATTGGGGACAAAGATAATAGCGGCTTTTTTGGATTACCTTTCCATTTTCATTTCTTCTCAAGAAACAAAGTACACATTGCCTCACCAATCCTTGTTCATTATCAAATATTTTGAATAATCTAAATTACTGCCTTCAATGAAAAATCCCCACTTTCACCACAAAGAGAATACCGGATAAAAAGTATAACAGTACCATGGACAATTGCTTCACGTAAAAACACACATTAGCACTAATAATCTCACTATAAGAATTAAAAATTTATGTAAATCAAAGATAAAAAAAGAAAATATTATACACCGTACATAGTACGAGCAAACAATTTATGGCCAGATTTTGGTAGCCCGTACAGAGTATGGGCAAATCATTCAAAGGGTTAATTATTTGTTCTCAGTTTACCTTAAATCAAATTTACATTTGCATGTTATTAAAATCGGAGGTAATTTAAGCACATAAATAGGACACTTCTATTGTATAATGCATTGCAATTTATTATAATAGATTTAGATATAAAGAATGTAATGAGTGAATGATTTTGAATTATATATGTCTGTGTGTTTGTCACAGAAATAAATTTAATACACAATACGCAATAGACAATGAAGCTTCAAAATCAATTTCTTCCTCAAAAATAAATGAAAACTAGATACTTTTTCTGGCAAGCGTAACAAAAAAAAAGATATTGGTTTTTAGGAGAATAATTTTAGTGCTGAAAATAATTGCAGTGTTCTCCCTCAAGCGATAAATGAAACATTTGAAATACACTAAGAAATATTTCCAATACTTACACTCTTGTAAATATTGGAAATTGTGAAGGAGAACGTAAATACTTGCAAATCCTTATTATTTTGATCGAACAAATTTTCTTCAGACCTAAGACAAATTAGGATTTATTCGAAATAGATTTTCTTTAATCATATTTTTAGATTAAATTATAATATATCTTTTATTTGATAAAAAGCAAGTGAAATGATAAAGGTATTTCTCTCCAATAAAACTGCAACGTCACTTACCATTAACTGAATTTCGACATTGTATTGTAAACATTGTAGCATCATACTTAAAAATTCTAGTAATAAACTTTATAATTTAACAGGCATCTGTATTTTTATTTTCTTTCCACTTGATAAACTTTCTAGTTTTGATACATTTTATATTAAATTCACGTTTTTAATTCGTTTATTTTTTATGTACGTATACAGAGGTGATCAAGGTATACACACTTTTAGACTGGGTAATATGTTAATGCGCAAGTTTGAATTTGCATTGGCTATAGATTTAAGTTTTAAGAGTTGGCATTATTGTTTCGACGTGTTCAGCAATAGCTCTGCGACAGATGGCGCTATTGTTTTAGTAGAGAAAGAACCCCTCCAGTACGCATTGCCGGTACACTGAACAGCCAGAACTATGTCTTTGAGGTGTTGTGAAGCCCGTGGTCCTGCCATATACATTTAGCGCTTGCCATCAGCCATATTTCAACAGGATAATGCGTGAATACACGTGGTACGCAATGTTCAAGAGTTCTTTTTTACCCATGAGATTGAATTGCCTCCTTGGCTTGCTTGTTCTTCCAATCTATCTCCAATCGAAAACGTGTGGTCCATGCTTGCACATCGACTGACCAGGGATACACCACCCTCTGCTTCCCCAGATCCACTTAGGCAATATGTGGAAGTCTCATGGACTGCTGTACCCCAAGGATACATCCAAAGCCTCTTTCATTCTATGCCGAGGCATGTGGCAAGGTTATTGCCAACAATGACGGTTACACTAACTACTAATTTTGTCATCCTGCACACGTCATAAGAGGCTGTAATTTTATTCGTTTGATCTCTGTACATGTTATCTGCCAAATAAATTTCGCTGTGATATCTCTGGTCTTTCTTGGAGTTGCATTTTGTCTGGCAAGCAGTGTATTAGAACAACAGACTTGATATTTGGTAGGCATGCTCCATTTAGGGAGCGCAGTTCTACTAAGAATGGATTTCTCTCTCTCTCTCTACGAAACTCGATTCCCAAGAAAAATGTGAGGGCTTAAGGAGCGTTATAGAGGTAAAAAAAGTTGATGTTCTTGAACTATTTGTTCCACATAATTTAAGTTTGGTAGGCATGTTTTTTTTTTGTTGTTGTTGGGAATTAGAACCCCTTTGAACGGGTTTTACGGAAAAAGACTCCGATTGGGGAATTCGTAAATTTTCTGGGGCATTATAGAAGCAAAAAATCCCATTTTCGAATAACTTGACATACAACAACGGTTCTCGAATTGTGGGATGCGCCCCACAGGGGGCGTGATAAGCCTACATGGAGGGCGTGAGCATATCGAAAAGTTGAAAACAAAAAAATTGTTTTAAAAAATTACTAATTTACTAAAAGGAAGCTAAACAAAATACATTGATATAATAAGAAAGTAAATTGTACAATTGCACTGATATTTATACACTTATCACTGTATCAGTACTGCACGGTATGTATTTGATAATTCATTTAACAATACTAATTTAAGAACAAGTTTAATAATTATTAGTGACTCAATGGACATGTCATAAAATTATATATACAATTTAATACATATCTTGGATAATTTGTAAGGTTTATAGTTTAAGTCGTTTTATGTAGCTTTATAGTTTGAAAGTATATTATTAAATCCAATACATTGTTATTGTATGGAGGGTGCGCAATGAAATTTGTGACTGAAAATTGGGTCGCAAATATTGAAAGTTTGATAATCACTGACCAACAGTAAAGAAATTTGTTATATATGTTCCTTTTCTTGAGTTGAAATCCATAAAGAACAAGTTTTATAGAAACTGACACTCAAAGTGGATATGGGTCTTATTCACAGAAAAAAAAATTCTTTTTCGCACTATTAGATATAGACTTGAAATTTGACAAAAATGTCTATTTCATTAAGTAGAGGTCCAATAAAATTAAATTTTTCAGAAATTCTCATTTTAGGATGGAGTTACGGTAGCATAAAAGATAACTCTACTTCAGTCTAGGAAATTATCATATCCTTTTATAGTCCTTAGGGTTTAAGAATGTTTTTCAATACAATCGAATGTGTAATGCTGGAACTTAGATATCAGTAATATAAAATAACTTTACTGGTTTCTTATACAAAGAAAAACCCTCCAAAGTATTATCATGGATACATACTATAAATGATTGCAAGGAATTATCAGAAGTAAAAAAAAAAAGAACTAATACAAAAAATTTACTGTTACAAAAAATTTGCTTTAAAGAAAAATGATAAATGGAGGTTATTATATAGAAACGACGAGTAATATGGAATAGATGGTTGAAATCATTGAAAAATTAAATAAGACTTCATAAAGCGTAGTTATTTTGAACTCTACGTGAAAATCATTTCTGTTACGAACTTTTAAGCAAAGTCACATTCCAGTTCAGTCATAGTGAGCCCACAAAAAACAGCTGAAGCTTTGAAACCAAATTTTCCCTCTTTAATCTTCGGATAATTTTCCGTTACAGAAGCTATTTTTCTGATTATTTAGCTGGTGACATGAAGTCTATTACAAACGATACATCAGAATGGAATGTGTCGGATATTATGAAATATATAATATTCAATAACACCCAACACGCCATCTTGGGAAGTTAACCTTTAAAATGAAGGACAAAACATTGTCAGTTAAAAAACGACCACAGAACTATAAACTGCAATTTTTTTAGTGCACTTTATGTTTAACTTTAATGTTCAAGTCATATGTGTACTAGTAAGTTCAAATGTTTGAAACCTAATGCAAAAATTTTTGAAAATCGCAAAACACACGGTTTTGCATCAATTAGTATGGCAACTACAAGTAGTCAACTTTCACTGCAATGCATCGTGAGTCTTTCTTCAGTACTTCAAGGTTTTCCCACGCATTAATAGCAACAAACAGAGCCAAAACCGTGGTATTCCATATTACCCGACTCTCAGCTGTATAAAAGAGAAAAAAAAAACAAATAACTCCCTCACTCACTTATTCATTCATTCACTCACTCATTACGAGGAATCAGGAAATATTAGACAAACATTTAAGTTTGGAAGACATGTTCTTTTTGTTGAGTGAAGATCCGTTGGGAACGGATTTGCGAAAATAAACTTCCAAGGTAAGTCATGGAATTGGTTTTACGAAATCTCCTACAGCTACGTAAAAGAGGATGCTTATATATTTGACTTGTATAATATCTATATGTTGACTGACACAAATGAGCCTAGGAAATACCACGTAATTCATCTATATTTATTTTGTTTTTCAATTTTATTTCTTAAGGAATTCTTTCGTTTAAGTATAGTTTGTATTTTTTTAAGTAAAATTACTCAAAATTAGTTAAATTTTGACCTCATTTCCTTCTTTTTCCTGTTACATTTTTCACTCTATGTGTACAAAAAACGAGTATACCTGAAAGTATGCAATGCAATAAAATTTCAATCTACAACAGGGGACATTGGATTCACATTTCATATAATATAATACAATAGCGTAGAAAAAGAATCTGTATCAGAAATAAATTTATTGATTTTGGTTTTACTATATCTCGGAACAAATTACAACAAGAACAGAAAGCAAGAAATTCCTTTCAGGAAATTACAACATATATACGCTCATGACAGCTGCCATTATTACTTTATTACCTTTCCTTTCTTAAGAGATTCTTAAGCTATATTACACTATATAAGATCAAAGATTGCTGCAGAGGGAAAAAATTAACAAAATATATAAAATGACGGCAACTGAGCTCATTTTACGATTGCAATAAAAAATGAACGCCAACTGCAATTCAAACCGGAATAATACTAAAGAATAATTTTTATTCAATGCCCGAAATACGGGGATGCGAAGTTCGTTCTAAAAACTTTATCTCGGACTGTAATTCGGCGGCATGTCCTTATACGAAAAGTCGTAAAAATAAGTTCGAAAACTGGCTGCCATAAAGTTCATTTTTGCAGTATCTTTTGTGACAGATCTTGAGATTTTATTTTAGTAGCCGATTTCTATGGTGAATTGATATGTTTAGTTTCAAATGCGTATTTATTTCTTTGCTGGGTGTTAAATTTAGTTCTATAACTTTGAGTTATTAATCAGCTCTGTTAAAATTAATCAAACCATAATTTAAAGTAAGTTTTCTATATATGAGTTCAGGTATATTTATAAATACAGTTGGCTCTCGCTAATTGAAGCCCTCGAAAATACGAACATCTTGCTAATTCACAGTATATGCTCAGTTCCTAGAAAAACTCTTGATATTTCGAAATAAAACAATAAGTTTTAGTACACTCAATATTTCGAAGTAAAATCTGTGGCCGGTCAGAATACAACACGTGATAATTCGAAGTGATTTAATAAAACTCTCGACAATTCAAACATTCACTATCATGTAGCAAACAGAGTGGAGCTTACATGGTTTGTGTTGTAATGTTTCTTCTTGTCTCTCCTGTAACGTAGTCCCTTTGATGACCATCGGAGTTGACTCCGATAACTCAGACAGAAGCTAAAGTGCCACTAAGCAAACTACGAAACTTTTTTCTTCAAAATCAAGTTGGTGCGGACATTTCTCAAACTTCATTTATTCTAGAAAAAGCTATTGACAAAGTTAGATTGAATGCCATAAAACAAAACAAAAGATAACAGATTTTTTCGTCAAAAAAGAAACTAATTATGTACAGTATGTATTATTTTAATACTCGTTTTTAATACGTAAATGAATTATTTTAATTCAGGAATTTTAACTTCTGTTTAATATTTATATTGATAATATGTACTTTTTAAATATACATTAAAATAAGTTTAAACGTATGTGCACAATTGTAGTTTTATATATATATATAATACATAGTTTCCAATATTTAAATGTGTTAGTAAAAATTTCTCTTAGTGTATTTTGGGAGTTTTTTTTCTACCCTCTTGATAATTCGAAGTTCTTTGCTCATCCCTTCAACTTCGAATTATCGAGAGTCGACTATATATATATATATGTATGTGTGTGTGTGTGTGTGTGTGTGTGTGTCGTGTTTCCAAGTAACATCAAGGTATTTTCTTCAAACGTTTTTTATTGAACGAAGATATTGTGTGATCTGCCTGCTAAGAGAGAAAAACGGGCACCAAGTTTTAGCATCTGTAAGTACTTATAGGCCAGATGTTTTTCAAGTACACTTCTTATTGAAGAACTATATTTAAAAGTTAAGCATGCCGTACGTGGTAATTAATGGTCGCAGATAAAAGTTCTGTTTATGGCCAATTGTTCTTCATTCTCGAACTAAATAATAGATTTAATACTTGAAGACGTAACGGAAAATAAAAGTTAAAAGTGGTCTAGGGATTTAATTTTAGATCTAATTTAGTTATTCTTAGATATATATATATAAAGCAGAATAAAAACTGCTAACATAAAATGCAGAAAATACACCGGTAAAATAACCTCCAAAAAGAATTCAATCTAATATTGAAAATATCGATAAACAAATAGTTGCTTCGGCACTACTATAAGGTGATGTACCAATGCACCAAATGTGTTGAGGTCGCGAATAAGGCAATATCATTCCTGTAAAAGGCTGCGCTAGGACGGCATTGGAATAATCGTCGGTGTTAGCCTTGATAAGTAACTGTAGGTCTGAAAGGGTTCAAGTGAATCTGGATGTTGCTCGGAGAGAGTCCGTTGGAGTGTGCTGGGGCGTCGCAGAATGTTGAAGCCTATAGAAGTGTCTCTCTGGCGTCTGCGTAGCTTCTTAGGGTATCAAAAGTCTAGTTATAGATCGATTACGTCACGCCCTTCCAAATCACTAGTGATGCTAATTCACACACACTTCTGTTTGGATGCAGCCGGGATTACTATTCGGCTATTGGTCATAGTCACTCCTCACGCGGTGAATTTTGAAGCTAAAGATTGACGTAGTAACTGCGCCGGTACCTCTCTGTTGGCTGGACAAAAGGAAGTCAAAGGTTGACTTGTCTTAAAAAAATAATCGTTGGAGTGTCCGGTCACGGATAATTTCCCACGCGAAACTACAAGAGCGTAGAGAGGTCACGAGCTCCCTAACAGGAAATGAGTTCATTGGTGGAGACCACCGCATAGTGTATGTGTTAGTATCACTATCAGAAAGATTATGTTGTTGCTTACCGTATGTATAGCACTCTTTATCATATTGTCATTATAATTAAGTTTAAAGGCCGTCTCGAGCAGAGATAGTGCGCGTGAAAGAAAAACAGAGCACGGATATTGTTTTCTAAAATACCCCACAGATACTCAGTGATGATCAGATCTGGTGATAGGGGACACAACGTTATGTGTTTCACTTCCTCATCGTGCTCTTTTAGCTATGTTTGAACACAGAGAGACGAGTGAACAGGGGCGTTGTCGTCTTGAAACATATGACGTTCTCCCGGAAAGAGAGTATGAAGTATAGGGTGAAGATAATCTGCGAAAATGCTCCGATAATGCACTACTGTAGTCTCTTCATAGCATTCCGCTTCGAAGCTAATGGTTTTGGAATACCTACTCTGCCATGAATGTTTGCAGCATGTAACTTCCGTTGAATAGTTCTAAAAGTGAGTATTTATCTCAGACATTTATCTGTGGCAGTGAAGTATTTCATTTTTGGGTGACTATCCTCTAACATACTCATCGATCACGGTACTTGAATTTCGACTTTTGTTCATTGTTGTGCTTCGTAAAAGACACCTACCCCATGTTTGTGTAGGCTGTCATAATCCTTAATGCAGTGATCTTTGAAACATCCACAAGGATGGCTACTCTGGACCGGGACGCTCCGGCGGGGGGAGCACCAATTATCATGCCTCTTTTCAAGTCGGAGAGGTCAGAGATGCTTTGCTAGGAACAAACTTTTCTCAAGCAACTCTCACACTGCCAAAATTTTGACGTATACCTTTTCTTTCCCCACCACTAAGTGGTACACCGTTCGGACACTTAAAGGCTGTTTATTGGATGGTCGAAGGACAAATTTTTAAATGGTTGTTCCTATTATTTTGTACTGTACCTGTATATTACCCGTGAACTGCCCACTTCGACGAATATTGCATGACATTACGAGACTAAACTGTTTTCTCAAGTTATTTCATCTTGATTAAAAAAGAGCAGAGCTTGATTTTTTAAAACGGAAGAATAATTAACTGTTCTCCCCCCCCCGCGCCCATACCTCCTCTCACTCGAGCCGATTTTGACAAAACCCATTATTATAGCGGATCTTTACTCAACAAAGTAAGTAGGCTTGACAGAGATTTGAGCATTGTTCAAATATGAAACACCAAGGAACCAGGTAGTTTCTCTTAAAGTTAAGTAAGAGGTTGGCTTTTATGTACACATCCACGAATCCGCTAATTTGAAAAAAACATAGTTAAATAAAAACGCTTTCGAAAGTCTTTTTTCAATAGCAATTCGAGAGCGATTTTAGTCTTTTAATGAGTCTCAGGACAGTTAACATATATCCATGCACTCGAAAAAACATCCTTCTTTAAACCAATGTAACTTAGAAATAAAACAAAACAATTATTTGAAATTTTTACCACATGGTAATCATATATATTTACATAATTTCTAAAATTTTCAGAGAATTCGAAAAAAGACTTAAAAAGTTATAAGGAAATATAAATTGTACAATTTTTCAAAAGTGTGAAAATCAAAATTTTACAGTGCGCAGGATTCTGAAGTACAAAATTGATCAAAATTTACAAAAATTAATTTTACTTGGTATAAAAATGTTTAATTTCGAAATTATACTAACTTTTTAGAAATTTAGAGACAAAAAAAATTTAATACAATTTTTACAAACATTTTCAAATTTTAAGAAAAAAGTAAATTAAAGTTCAAAAAAAAAAATTCTATTATTTTTTTTTGGAAAATTGTTGTCTAAGTTATGAAGTCCTTATTTTGAACACGTGTATGAAATTTCAAATTTATATCATAAATAGTTTCTGAGAATTTCTGCGCGCAAGCTAAAATTTGTTGTTTTGAGAAAAATGAAGTTAAAGATAAGAAAGAGATAGGGTTTTTGTTTAAGTTTCACTAGTCATTTCTCAATAACTTCGGAAGTTTTTACAGTATCAACAAAATTTTGGTATCCAAACGCTCAGAAATGTTAAAGCTTTAAAAAATATTTTGTTTTTTCAAAAAAATTGAAAAATTTGCAATTTAAGAGTCCTTAGACCTCTTAACTTTTTGAGTGTTTTGTGAATGGGACTCTTACTCTAAGACAAGAGTGGACATACTTTTCATGGGTACGGACTGCTTCTATTTTTTTCAAAGTGTTTCGGTCCACCCAGTCTCAAGATTAGTTGGCCAGTGCGCCACAAATACGTTTTTTTTTTTAGTATGCACATCTTAGGTATTAGTAATGGCGGTCACCCCAAAATGTCTCGGGGGTCCACTGGTCGATCGAGATGGACTTAATGCCCACCCCTGCTGTAAGAGAAAATGATACATAAATCCTGCATAGTTAATGTCGTGTAATCCAAGTTTCAGAATAGTTGGTAAAATTCATATTCAGTTAGTGCAATATCTGAATACTTATGATCCTCATGCGGCTGTTTTTCCTCAGAAACAGAAAGCATGTCTGTGATCAGAGGTATGTCTAGTCGTTAAAAAGTCAGTTGAAAAGTTGCATTTAATTATTAATGAATACAAAACTAAATACATGCCAATTACAAAAACTCCATTAGGTTTTAATTATCTGCAGACTAAAAATATTTGTTTGAAGTGGTTGATTATTTTGCCTATGGGTTCAAGCATTAACATTCATCAAACATAATAAATACATAAACATTATGGAAATCGGCTGAGAGTAGGGGGGGGGGCGTAAAAAATATTTATATTTTCTTTTAGAAATTTGAATCCTATCTTTTTTTAAATGGATAAGAGAGGTTTATAAGAATGTTTTTCTAGTGCAATCGAAAGCTTAATAACAATAACGAAAAATCAATTTAGGTGAATACAGGCTAGTTTATGTTGTTTTTTTTTTTAAAAACTTCTAATGGGGATGTGGATTTTATCATTGCTGACCAAGGAAGTTCCCACGGAGTTATTATCACTTTTTGCGTGGCACTATGTAGGTGGATACTAATTACAACAATGTAATTTTAACACACAGTTTCCACGCGGTTGGGAGACACTTGAACTCCGATGATCCGAAACCGTACCAGGGTTTTTTTTCGCAGAGAGCACCCAAACCAAACAGGCACTCAAATATGATTTACATGCCACATAACTGTACGACATGTAAGACGCTTTGTCGATTTTTTTCACCATGAAAATCCACTAACTTAGGCCAGGGTCGAACCCACAAATTTTTGTGTACAATGCCTACGCCAAACCAACTATGCCACTCAGCCGGCAATAGACTATTATATAAAAAATGCGTATAATGTAATATGAATGTTATAAAGTACACTCGTTTTATCTCTGAATACCAAACTTCTTTGAATGTTAAGTGCTTTTCAGCTTAACTTCCTAGAGTGAATAAAGTGAGGTTAATTGAATTCTGGGAGTATATTTCATTATTCAGCTGATTGTTCGCACGTGAAAAGCCACGAAAAATTACTTAATTAGTAAATGATTACGCCAGGGTTGGCATTCTTCGAAAATGTTCATTCTTGCCAGTTTGCTGAGGTAACTATTTTTGAAAGGGCCACTTTCTGAGTGCCAATCAATCTTCATCGCAATTATGAAATGCAAAGAAGATTCTTTATCTAGAAAGTGTAGGTTGGCCGAGACTGAAAATAATTCACGTTTTCCGGAAAAAGTACATAATATAATGCAGGCAAATTTATTAGTTTGGCATTTCATATTTGGTTTATTTTGTGCAGTAATTTTAAGAATTCACTATTTGTGTGTGAATATTTATTGTTGAACATAATACAATTCGAATTTATTTGAAATGCAGTATGCAATAGATGTTAATTTTTTAATTCCTACTATTAGCTCACTCTGTCCATATATATATATATATATATCACGTTTTGGAGTAATGCTTAAGATTGACAGAGTTTATCATATTATATTTTATTCCAAGGTTCAGCAAAACCGTCGGTACTCCAAACCATGATAAGACGAGATCTCCTTCCGCGTTGATCAGCAGCGAGTGAGTCGGTAGCACACGTGTCTCCTTTAGTCCGGCGAAAGTAGCAGTCAAAGTTCTTATACGGGAGAAGTGTTCAGTTGTCCTGGTATGAAGTTTACCCAACTGACACTTGAAGGGCTGGAGATTCATCATATATATATATATTTATCTTGTTCAAATTTTCAATCGTTGATAAAATACAATAGATCGTCGTTTATTCGAATCTATTGCGACCGGACACTGTTTGGATACGAGATTGTTCGGATATCTGAAAACCGAAAGCGATCATGCATTTTATGATACTGGACACAATACAAATATTGAAAATCATCACATGCAGAAAACGTGCTTGAAGAAAAGGCAAAATATAGGCGCCAAATGTCGCAATTTTACCTTGATTGTAGAAAATAATCACTTATAATTCGCTATACCATTGTACATCTTCGTTGTTCCGCTGCAAGGTCTCTCATTCTCTTGAGCAGAAGTAGTTGAGTAGGACAGCACTCTGATTGTTATTCGTACCATTCCATAGCTGTCTCTAACGCAGAAACGCGTCAGCATTTGATGGACCCTTATTCCTTTCGTTGTGTTGTCCCCGTCTTCATCCGTTTCATCGTCGACAGGGTCGGATTCTTCTTGCACGGAGTCACAATCTCGTCATTATTTGGACATTTGAAATTCACAGTCTTCTGCATCGCATGCCGTCCAGGTTTCTAAATCAACAAAACTCAACAGAAGAGCACGTATACAACCCCTAACTTGGAAACAAACTGGCTTAATGTTCCACGCAGATGTTTACCAAATCACACAACTGAATTCCCCAATTATCCCTCACCTTGGAGTTTCCCGTCACGTTTGGCCTCACACAAAGCAACTGTTGAGC
This sequence comes from Trichonephila clavata, assembly GCA_019973975.1. NCBI lineage: Eukaryota > Metazoa > Arthropoda > Arachnida > Araneae > Nephilidae > Trichonephila > Trichonephila clavata. The sequence goes on from BMAO01005443.1 coordinate 98,730, forward strand.
ATTTCACTGTTCGAAAACGTATCTGGATTTTGGGTCGGATATTTGACGCTCCGGATAATAAACGTTCGCATAAACAACGTTCTAGTGTACTTTCTATTCATACAATCAAGTTCAAATAAATTTTGTAAACTTGTAGTGGATGACAGTTACAGTTAATACATATTTTTCAAATATTAATCCAATAATTCACGGTTAATTAATTAAATTAATTACCGGTTTTCAGCCTAACTATCCAAACCAAGTGTACATTGTTACAACAATGCAGACAAATCATGCTCTTTTTTCCAATTCCTACAATTAGTCCACACTCTCTCATATATACACACATATATATATATATATATATATATATAATCAAAATTTCTCTACAAGAGAGAGATGAATTAACATGATTAATACTATATATATATATATATATATATATATATATATAATCAAAATTTCTCTACAAGAGAGAGATGAATTAACATGATTAATACTATATATATATATATATATATATATATATATATATATATATATATATATCTTGCTCAAATTTTCAATCGTTAATAAAATACTTTCTATTCAACCATTTAAAGTAGGATTGAATTAATTTTTTTTATATTACTTTTTATGCATAGTCTTGTTTCTTATGTATATTGGCTGAACTGTGAGTGTGATATAAGAGTTTTTGAAAACATATTGCAGTTACGTAAACTTTTTTTACCGGAATAATAGCGAATATTAAACAAAAAAATTTAAGAATTTTTTTTTTTAAATATGTGTCTGAATACTTCCATCTAAGATTTAATAAAATAATGCATTATTTAAACATTTTTTTTTTATTTTACACAAAACATTTTTTTATCTTGTTTTTTTTTGCTAGATTCAAATTAGTTGAACAATTAACGCTGTGAAGAATCGTGAAATGCTTTTTATTTCAGAGAAATATGCATATATATATATATATATATATATATATATATATATATGTTCTTGAAAAAGGCCTCTACATAATGCTAAATAATAATAATAATAATAATATCTTTTATGGTTGCGAAAATTATTCGAACATCTAAATATTAAATTCAGAATTCATTTTTCGATAAGAAGCATAGTGTTCATTATAATACTCATATCTGTACTACAGTGAAGAGTGTACTAAAGTACAAAAAAATAAACAAAAAATAACCCACAGAAAGTGGATTGAATTTATAGGCAATTATGCAAAGAAATATTTTGCGTTTGGAGTGCTATCGAGATATAATTATATCAATAATGAAGATATGTAAGTGATATTGTGCGTAATGGAACAAAACAACCCATTAGATTTTAAAAGAAAGTATTAAAATATTTTCCACCTCCTTTACAATTAATAAAATGCCGATTAACGTATTTATGCTGTAAAATATAAACTCATACTTATTTATGACACGATGAAGTTTTAATTTCTAAAAACTTTTCTCAAAAAATGCCACAAATTTGAATTTTAAAATTTGCATGAGTGGCTCTATAATTATCAAAAAACAATTTTATTAAATTAATTGAAGAAAAATAATCATAAAGCTTCCGTTTTTTTCAGTTGGAATTTTAGTTTTCTTTTTTTTTTCAAAATTCCTACTGTATTAGCTCACTCTCTCTTTATATTTATCTTGTTCAAAATTTCAATCGTTAATAAAATGCATATTAAAGCACTCAATTGAGCTGAAATTTTATATACCCGCTTATTTTGGATGACAATACAGTAATTTAATAATAATTAATAAAAATTAATTGATTAAAACTAATTATTCATAGAATTACAAATGCAGCCATGTTGGCATCATTTCTGGCGTCTTAACGACCCTTTTGGCGACTTGTGTCAAAACTTGAAAAGGTTTTTTTCTCGCATTTTAAAGCACTCATTTGAGCTGAAATTTTATATACACTATTGTTTTGGGTAACAATACGACAATTTAATTATAATGAATTAAAATTAATTAATGGTAATTAATTATTTAAGGAATTACAGATACAGCCACGTTGGCTTCATTTTTAGCGACTTGGGTCGAAACTTTAAAAGATTTTTTTTCTCACGTTTCAAAGCTGAACAGTTGAACTGAAATTTTATATCCATGATTGTTTGGGAGGACAATACGATACCTTAATGATAATTAATAAAATTAATTTCCACTTAATTTTGTGATTCTGTCATATGTATATACATATTTATATTAATTGAAACTATTTAATAAAAAGTAACTAAAATAAATTATTTTTGTTGATCTAAGTAGGAATTGACTTAATTTTTTTATATCAATTTTTTTTTATGATGCAGTAGTTTTCTGTAGTTAAATTTGAAAGCATTTTCGAGAATTTGAAAAGTTTCATTCTCTCTCACTCCCCTTTGATGGACCGTTGTAAGAAATCCTCTTCTCTTTAGTTGCAAGTACATGTCATCTTTTCGCCGAGGCTTTTGAGGGAAAACATATTCCAAAAGGAAAATATCCCTTTTTTGTAAAGACTTTCAAATATCCTGACAAGCTGTCAAGGGTATCAAGGATTTGAAATTTGAATTTATGTATCCTTTTAGAAGAAATCCTTCGAAAGAAAAAATAATGGAATGATTTTACTTCACCTGGATGTTTGGCAGTAGTTCTCTGTCTATGTTTGTGTAAGATTTAACAGCCCTGCTAGAGTTATAAATGCATGTGTTTCATTTTTTTCAACGCAAAAACAAAATGAATCCGTTTTGCGACAGGAAAATGAATTCTAATTTCCAAAAACTTTTGTTGAGTCCTGTATCATTTTATTTGTCTTATTAAACTTTCGAGAAAATATGCCAGTCAATTGATTTGCCGAGTAAAATAACTTTTCGATTAGCAGCAATTCTAACATCGGGTTGTTACGCTTTTTGAATAAATTTAGAGAAAATGCATTTTTTTGCTAGGGAAAGAAAATATGATGTTTTAATTTTCTAGAATAAAAGTAACTACTTAGAAGCAATTTTTCGTTACTCGAGACTAATTTAACTCTGCACAAGCCTCAGTCAATATACGGTCAAGGCAAGTCTTGATTTTGAATTTCATACATTTAGTGAAGTAGACATACACAAGTATGGAAAATATAGAAAATTATAGAAGAAGTGTCGTTAAACTCAGATGGAATTTCGCTAACAGAAGTAGCAACATTTTTTTTTCTAAAAAATGTTCTCAATTTTGTAAAGTACATTGTAATACTCGTAATTTTTGAAATTGAATCTTCATGAAAGAATAAGTAACGCGATCCAATTTTTCTGAGAATCATCAAAAAATTTTCCCGGACCACTAGTTCTCCATGAACCCCAGGTTGGCAACAGCTCATTCACATACTTATTACTCTCACATGCCTATATTTCAAAGAGTAAAATATATTAAGAAATTTTTTTTACAAAATCTAGTATGTAGTACATTCAATTTTAAGTCACAAAATCCCTAACATGAGTGTATTATTAATGTTTACACCACCCATCCGGTTTAATAGTTCATGACGCTGACTGCTGTGCCGTTCGGTCTTTGTTCAAATCCTGGAGAAGGTATGGAAGTTTATAAATGTACAGTGCCTTTGGGGCATGGGTGAAGCTGGTGGAAGAGAAACAGAAGTGGGGGAGGGGGCTTAGACTATCTTTAGGGTGTTCTCCCTCAAAATTGGGAGGGGGGCGAGCCAAATTGAGCTCAAAGCTTTGGCTAACGACAGACGTAAATCTCAAAACTTTGCCGCAATGAATTTTAATGCCCTCGATCTGACATCGTCAGAAAGGTGGCACAGAAACAACAACACTTATACACTGCTGGCCACCGTAAATGCAACAACAAGAAAGACAAGAGATAGCACAACAAAATTTATTTTGTAGATAACATGTTGACCAAGTATCAAATGATTAAATTCATAGACTTCTGTGAAGTGTGGTTCCTGCCAGAATCAGTAGCCAGAGTAGCCGCCATTGTTGGAAATAACGGCTGCCACACGCCTCGGCATGGATTCAAAGAGACTTTGGATGTGTTCTTGCGGTACAGCAGACCAAGCAGTTTCCACACGTTTCCAAAGGTGATCTGGTGTGGCAGCTGGGAGTGTAATCTGGTTCAATCGTTGAGCAACCATGGACAACATGTTTTCTATCTATCGGAGACAGATTCGGAGAGCTAGCCGGCCAGGAAAGCAATTCAATCTGGTGATTGACGAAGAACCTTTGGACAATGCGTGCTACGCGTGGTCGCGCATTATCCTGTTGAAATATGACTGCGGCCAAACCCTGAAGGTAAAGATGGACAACTGACTCCAACACCTCGGAGATGTAGCGCTGGGTGTTTAAAGTACCGGCAATGCGTACTAGAGGAGTGCGAGAGTGATATCCAGTATCACCAAATACCATAATACCCGGTACAGGCCCAGTGTGGCGGTTAATAACGCAGCTGTTCAGCATCCTCTCTCCACGGTGTCTCCAGACTTGAATTCGACCACCGTGGTGTTGCAGACAGATGCATGACTCGTCAGTAAAGATAACTTCTTTCCATTCTGCCACCCACATCCTTCTTTCATTGTACCATTGGCGGCGGAGAGGTCTGTCGTTCTGCGTCAATTGTAGACCAAGCATTGGAGGTCTTACGGACAGACCACTCTGCTGTAAGCGGCGTCGAATGGTACGCGCAGACACTGAATTATGCGTTACAGACTCAATGTGCTGTGCTATGGTTCGTCATGTGACAGCGATCCGTCACTACCATGCGCACAATTTGCCTGTCCTCACGTGAAATGGTGCACTGAGGTGGATGCAATCGATCATGTAGGTCCGTCGTACCCTCCTACATGGAACGGTCACATATACACATCACAGCTGTTTGGTTTCGTCCAATACGACTACCGTTTTCCCTGAAAGATAATCCACAATCTCGGTAGGCCCCTGTCCTTCCTCTGCGAATTAGGATACTTGATCAAAAGCTGATCGCTGTTTTCTATGAAACATAACTGATCGTTTTTTGAAAAAACCACAAGAAAATCACAATTGCAGAACTTTAAATCGTCGAAATCTCCAAGCCTTAAATAGCGCTTTGAGGTAACGCCACAGGCGTACGTTGTGTGTGTCTGCGCTGAATTTCTAATCATTTGCATATCTCACCTCCGCTAATGCTTGTTGTAAATTTCATGTTATTTGAGTGCTTCCTTCAGGATGTTGCATTTACGGTGGCCCCCAGCAGTGTATTTACAACTTCTATCAAACTTTGAGAAAAAAATGATGGGCGCATTTATTTTTAATGGATTATTTAAAAAGTTTCATAATTGGATTCGTCATTGTTTTCTCGAGAATTATGAAGGAGCTATAAAATGATCATCAATTATTTTTAATTAATTTTGCCAAAATCATTTAATTTAAATTTATTTATATTATATTTATTATTACTGAGGTAATCTCTTACACATCACTTTCTTGTATATTATTATAGAGTATTTAGTATAGAGTGGTATATAGAGTTTCTTGTTTGTTTAGTATAGAGTATTTCTTCTATATTATCTCAATATTTTATTAGATTTTTTTTTGTTAAGTTATTGTTTATGTTGACGAAGATGAAGGAAAACATTACAATATGGTTACTTTCATATATTTATCGTGTTTGATGGGATTTCCATGGGGATGACGTATATGATTGACCATTTTTCTTGGTTCTTTTTCCCTGTAACCTTTTAAGTTCAGACAATTTTAATTCGATTTCTTTTGAAATGTAATCATTTTCATTGCATTCCATCTTCAAGCTACTGCTTCAGTCTTCTGTTGTATTTTATGCTATTTTCAAATCTGTATTTTTAACATCATTGGTGAATACCAGAATATTGTTTTTTAAAGAATATAAGCGGGCTGTGCTCTTAATTATCATGGACCAAATTCCCACTTTTGGTCCTTTTTTTTCTAAAAGTAACGACATTTTTGCTCTTTTTTTAAAATTAAGATTTCACTGAATTGAATTCGCAATCCATCATAACATTCCTCAATCAATACTCGTTATTTTTACCAGATAATAATTATTTTTTGGTTTGAAGTTTTAGGGTTTTTTCTTTAAATTTCATCTTTTGAATCAATGTATTTTTAATATTTTACTTATTTTTTCTATTTCACGAGCATTTCTAAATTTCTCATATTCTATTTTTTTAAACCCTGGTATCCATCTTTTTCCATGCTGTTCTTAACAAAAAAGTAAGTAATTTGTTAATCCTTTCTTTCTTTTTGTTTCATTTATATTCTAGGCTATTTCAGCATTTCAAAAACTTTCGTCAGGAAAATAATTTTAAAAAATTGTTTTTTCCTGAGGAAATTTTTTGAAATTTTACAATTAGACCGACTACTTTGATTCTATATCACTCAACAACAAGCGCTCTTAATCTCGCCAAAAAGAGCTGGCGCGTAGCATTGTGATATCAAATTAGTTCCAAGTTTTTTTAACTAGGTGTAACATTTCAAAACAAAATCAAAATGTATGCAAATGTATCGATACATTATTTTCTTTTTATAAATTGTAATTATTTTTCTTACAGCTTATAGTCATTTTATAATTTCCTCTTCAGAAGTGTTTCCAATTCCTTATAAAACTGCCAGAAAATCATTTATTTTTTAAAAAGTGTTTCATCTTTTTCGTCTTTTGTATAATTATTACTGTCTAGATAGTCCAATAACTTGATAATGTGCCTTTTCAAAAGATTGAACATCTTTGTACTTCTTGTTTGTTTATATCTAGAAATTTATCGATAAATATTTCTGTTTGCAGAAATACTTTAAAGAGTTTTATACTAATTTTATAATTACAATGAGTATGGTTCTGTACATGTCTGACGTCGAAAAAAAATAGTTAAAATTAGTATAAAAAGCAAATGAAAATCCTAGAATCAAGCAAGACTTGGTTCTTCCATTATTGTAAAACCATCTATATTTTTCTTAAAGAGTTTGAATTCTGGGAGATTAATTATACACATTGCAGTTATTTATCTAAATATGTTATTTATATATATATGATTGTGTTTACTAAGTTTATATAATTAAGTGAGTTTGAATGGTTTTTCCTACATAAGAAGTTTTTGATTGTCTGGCATGTGAACTTAAAATAGTTTTTATTTTGAGGAAGGTAAAAAATAGTAATTATGAAAAGCTGAATTGCATTTCAGTGATTTAATTTAATAGACAGAGTAGTAATATTGAAGTATCATAATGCAAACAATTATAGTTTCACTCAACTTCTTGGCAAATATAGGCAGCAACATTTATTTCTTTTTATTGACAACCATATTCCTAATATCCGAAACTAAGATTATACTTATGTCTCAAAATATAGGTCATTCCCTATGCTTTCTGCTCAATGTTTTCTTATGTAGCAGTAAAAAAAACTTAGTATATATGTATATATATACACTGGTGTACAAAACATAAGGATAATTGATAATTATGTGAATAAAGAAGGAACTGTAAAACAGAATGGCGGAAAACGAGATATGCGAGTGTAAAATGGTTATAAAATAAGGAATCAATATTATCCAAAGTAGCAATTTGAAAGAAAACTCAGCATAGCAAGGATTAAAATTTTAAGAAAAAATGAAAGAAAACATTAAATAAAATACAGATGCTGCAGTTTAACAAGGCGTGTAGTCACCTCTGGCAGCCAGGCACGCTACACAGCGATTTACCATACTTGCTATGAGATGATGAATGAGATGTGGGCTCAAACAGTTCCAAGCTTCTTGGAGAGCTCTCTTCAGTTCTGTAACGGAGCTTGGTGGGTGCGAAAGGGCTGCAATTTGTCTCCCGAGCATATCCCATACATGCTCGATAGGATTTAAATAAGGGGAGATCGTAGGCCACACGACATGTGCTGAATGTTTTCCGTTTCAAGGAAGTCATCCATCAGCACCGCTCGGTGACATGGCGCATTATCATC